>JANFOE010000919.1:0-265000 GCA_025667525.1 Glebionis coronaria
TAAGAAGTTGAAATCTTATTCTAAGTACGCATTTAATATTGTTTGTGAGGATAGGACTGTGAAGATGGATATAAAGGAAAAGTAGCTATTCGTCAAATGGCCATTTAATTTAGTTAGAACGTTGCATTTGTTGAGATTTATATCAAATGGCCATCAAGATGGGATGGTCAAATAGTACGTCATTTGTGGCTATTCATCTGATCTTTCAATTGGTAATGCACTATTGTGGTTCAATAAGTCAACATATTTACATGTGGATTAACTGTTAGTGTTGCTGCAAATACAACAGAGGAAAATCAGAACTTGCCTGAAGACGGCTTATATAATAAACGTCTAAACTATTCAATGAGCTAGGACTCCTAAAACGGTTTAAAAAGATCAAAAGAAAATTACCTCGTGAGCTACCGTTAATTTAGTATTTCCATCCAGAAATAATTACAGTATTCTCAAATAGATCAAGAGAGCCATTAGATATATGAGACATAATTATACAAAAACACAATATAAAAATCGAACGCACTGGCAAATTCTGAGCGAGTAGACTAGCACCTTCACAATAGAGCCCATTTTCATAATCTGCAGTTTCTATACCAAGAAACATTGGTTACCTGCAAAAGGGTTGTGCTTCTCTATTTTGAAGAATCTGTAGATGGTGTTGCAGGAATCAGGTTACACCATTAATACAGCGATTCTTACTTCTTTTGCATAAGATACAAACCTGGATACTCATATGTTCCATGTTAGTAATTTTAATATATACCTGGATTCGCTTTTATTGATTGTGTCTCCCTACAGTTCTGGGTAGGATTTGTCACTGTTTTTGCCTCATGTGCAGCTTCAGTGTCTTTATCGCAACTTCCTTATGGACCAGGAAAGTATCCCACAATGCATGTTAGTTGAAATTATATACATTAAATTGTATTCGCACGGGGTGTATTTTGGATGCGCGTTTTAAAAGTGGTTATCTGATAAGCAGTTTTTCACCTTTAGATGAACAGATTCTATTTTGGTTATCTTAGTATTTGGCGATTTAATATGCATCAGTCTTACTTGAGGTAAAGTTGGAGTCTTGGGAGTGTTTTGTGCCACGTTACGAAAGCCGCAAATGTGTAGTTTATAGTAAGTATTTTGTTGAATAAAAAAGGAGTCTGACTATGAGGTTACTAGGAGCAAAACAATAATTTAGGAGTTCCTGCAACTAACTATCATGGGCACGCGATTATTTATGCTCTGAAACATGTAAATCTTTTGACCATTAGTTTTGTGAAATACATAAAGAATGGTTATCTATTATAATGCCAAACACCTCCTTTAAAGGTAGCAGCGTTTAGCAAGTCCCAAGTTACTCATATGAGTTAGAAGGGGTAGCAACTAGCAAATCCCTGGTCCATAATTAACCAAATATTAGCTAGAAAAACTAATGGTGCCAAACAATTTCAGATTGGTCATGATTTTTGTTGTTCATGGTACGTATTAGTTTTGAAATTTGGCTCCTGCATTAACCCGGTTCAGATTATTGGAGTGGCGTTTATGACTATATGTAAGAGAATGATCGTGTCTCATTCATTATCCCCAAGGGGTTTATATACAAGAGTTAATACATATCCATCCTAACTAACTATAAGATAATTATGGATGCAATATACATTCCATATATACATAATACATGAGATATATTCTAATATTCTAATATTCTAATAGACCCCCGCAGTCGAAGCGGGAGGAGGACGGACGCTGAGACTGTCTCGAAAATCATCAAACAAAACACGAGGCAAGCCTTTGGTAAAAATGTCAGCAATCTGATAGCGGGATGGAACATGTAAAACGCGAACTTCACCACGTGCCACCTTTTCACGTACAAAATGAATATCCATCTCGATATGTTTGGTACGTTGATGTTGTACCGGATTACCCGAAAGAAAAATGGCACTCACATTATCACAATAAACAAGAGTGGCCTTTTGAAGAGGACAATGTAGTTCAAGGAGAAGATTGCGCAGCCAACAAGACTCGGAAACCACATTAGCAACCCCGCGGTATTCCGCTTCAGCACTTGAGCGTGAAAGTGTAGGTTGTCGCTTCGAAGACCATGAAATCAGGTTATCACCAAGGTATACACAATACCCAGAGGTCGAGCGACGAGTATCTGGACACCCTCCCCAATCAGCATCGGTGTAGGAGACTAAAGCAAAAGAGGGTGACTTATAAAGATGTAATCCATAATGTAAAGTACCTTGAACATAACGTATGATACGATTAAGCGCTGTCATGTGTTCCTCTCGTGGATCATGCACGTGTAGGCAGATTTGTTGCACGACATAAGAGATGTCGGGGCGTATAAATGTAAGATATTATAAAGCCCCCGCAAGACTTCGATAGTGAGTTGGATCAGAATAAGAATGTCCAGAATTAGCACTCAGTTTGGCCTTAGTGTCAACAGGTGTGGAAGAAGATTTACATGATGACATACCAGCCCTTTCAATGATTTCTGAAGCATACTGTGACTGGCTAAGAAACAGTCCATGTTGATGTCGTTGAACTGCAATACCCAAAAAATAGTTCAATGGTCCTAGATCCTTCATGGCAAACTCTTGAGCAAGAAGATCAATAAGAGAATGTCGAAGTGCATCAGAAGATGTGGTAAGGATAATATCATCAACATAAAGTAGAAGATAAGCCAAGTCCGTGCCCTTTTGGTATATGAACAAAGAACGATCTGATTTACTATGGACAAAACCAATCGTATACACAAAATCTGCAAAACGTTGGTACCAAGCACGAGGTTCTTGCTTCAAGCCATAAAGGGACTTCTTTAATAAGCACACGTAGTCAGGATGTTTAGAATCGCGAAAACCCATTAGTTTGATGCATGTATACGGTTTCATGAAGTGTACCATGTAAGAAAGCGTTTTTAACATTCAATTGATGGATAGACCAAGACTTGGAAATTTCCAAACTCAGAACCATACGAATAGTCGCAGGTTTAACCACGGGACTAAAAGTTTCATCACAATCCACACCAACTTGTTGAGACCTGCCATCACCAACCAAGCGAGCTTTGTATCGCTCAAAAGAACCATCTGATCGCATTTTATGGCGAAATATCCACATAGAACGTATAACAAGCATATCATTAGTACGAGGTACAAGTACCCAAGTCTTATTCTCAATAAGAGCATTATACTCGTCAATCATGGCATTTTTCCAATTGGGATTAGACAAAGCATCTTTCGGGTTACGGGGAACTGGACAAGGAGAGATGATGGCTGCAAGATTGATAGGGTTTATTTGTTTTATTTGTTTGGAAATAGCTGACATGCTACGCGTGTGAATGGTACAAGCAGGGGTAGGGGTAGGGGTAGTGGAGGTAGTGGATGGACGTACGGTTGTCGTGGGGCGAGAGATGGTACACCGACGCCTTACATATTGAAGGATGGGTCGTTGAGGTGAGTTGATGAAGGTGGACTGAGAAGACGGTCTGATGGGAGATGTAGTAGGACCATACTGAGATGGGACTGTGTTGTGATTTAGAGGTACAGGAGGATCCGGTGGGTTGATATGATTGTGGAGTGAAGTAGGATGATGTTTGTTTTTGGAGATGTAGGCTGGTGTGGAGATGTAGGCTGGTGTGGAAAAGTGGTTTGAGTCGATTGTGGCACAAGGTCAGTCCCATTAGTGTTTGTTTCTGAAGAAATAAATGGGGCAATGAGTGGGTGAACACCATGGTTAAGGAAACGATAAGTGGGGGGTGTTGGAGTATGTAGGTTGGAAAATGGGAACTGAGATTCATCAAAGATAACGTGTCGAGAAAGAATGACTTTATTAGTGGCTAAATCATAACATTTGTATCCTCTATGGTTTTGCGGGTATCCCAAAAACACACATGGAGAAGAGCGTGGTTGAAGTTTATTGTGGTGGATGGAATAAGAGGATAACATAGACACCCAAAAACACGAAGATGGGTGTAAGTGGGAACACGTTTGTATAATATTTGTGTTGGTGAGTGGTGATCTAGAAGCTCGCTAGAGAGAATATTGAGGATGTAGGTGGCCATTTCAAGCGCATGATGCCAAAATTTTGGCGGCATAGAGGAGTGCGCCAAGAGGGTGCGGATAATATTGTTGATGGCTCGTATTTTTTGTTCAGCCTTTCCATTTTGAGAGGAGGTGTGGGGACAAGAAAAACGAAACATCATGCCATTTTGTTTGCAAAATTGGTGAAAGTGAGAGTTGTTATATTCGGTGCCATTGTCACACTGGAAGGTTTTGACATTTATGTTAAATTGTGTACGAATTAAGTTGTATAAAGATATAAAGGTAGTATACACTTGTGATTTCTGGGCAAGTGGAAATGTCCATAGAAAATTAGAATAATCGTCCAGAAATAAAATGTTTATGACCACCTGAGCTTAAGACAGGAGAAGTCCATAAATCACTATGCAATATATCAAATGGCATCAAAGTAAAAGAAGATGAATCAGAAAATGGTAGTTTAATATGTTTTCCAAAGACACAAGATTGAAAAAATAGCTCCTGGATGAATTACATTTAATGTAATTTTTATTCTTAAGCGAGCGTAATACATTAGCGCCCGGATGACCTAAACGGTGATGCCATAGATCTTGAGAAAAATCAGCAAAGGTAGAAGGCGAGGTAAGTAGCTTGAGTGTGGAATTGGTGATTGGATATAGATCCCCAATGCTATTACACCGCATGATTGGTGTCCCCGTCTGAAAATTGTAAACAGAAAAACCATATGGATCAAAAGCAATAGTGAGATTGTTATCAATGGAGAGACGACGAACATATATTAGGTTTTTGATAAGGTGAGGAGCATGTAAGACATTTTTTAAATGTAAAGGAGGGTAAGGTGGGGGCAGATGCATATGTCCATAGCCACGAATTGGAATGGTATTACCATTACCAACGAGTATATGTTTTGGAATGCTCAATATAAAATAAGACGAGAAAGTAACTTGGGATGTGGTCATGTGTAACACCCCCAAATTTATACAACTCAATACAGCGGAAGACTAGTTGGTGTTACGGGATAGCACATTACTCACATCATAGACAAAGCATAAAAATCGCGTCGTTTAATAATAAATCATTTCCATTCTTAAACATCAAAGTTACATCGGTCCCAAGTCATTATATTTCATACAGGTTTTACAAAACATTTGAATGGAAATTATAATTTAAGTGCGGGCCATGAATTCTTGTTGTCTTCCCGAGAATTACCTTCAAGTACCTGAGATAAAACATGTTAAAAGAAAAGGTCAGCGATAACGCCGAGTGAATTCATAGAGTTTAATAAAATCCATCAATATAATATCAGTATAAAATTATTACTGAAAATCATTTTGTACAAATCATTTTAATAGGCCATAAAATAGCCAAAGTCATTTTATACAAATCCTTATCAAAAATCATAATATAGGCATTTGCCTTAAAAATCATTATTGATGAGACTGCTTTTATACATAGTCTCATCTTCCAAAAAGGGCTTAAAATGCATTAAATATCATCAAAATACCCAAATATATGCTTGTGTTTGTTGCTTGTGTATTTTAGGTACGGATATTGAGATAATGACAAAAGATCACAAGAATCATGCAAAAACGAACACGGGAAACGAAGCCGCACAATGAACCAAGCCCTAATGAAGACTTTCCAAAGATCAACCCTTGAAGATTTGAAGAATTATGAAGAAGGGTCCTCCAATTATGAAGAATTGACACTTTATACCCTTGTGTCCTCATAATTACAAGTTTGGTCCCTAAAGTTTGTCAAAATTACAAAAAGGGCCCTCCACTTTGAAGATTTGGCAAGTTTAGCCCCTCAACAAAGCTAAATTGAAGTCCTTCAAAGTACAAGAAATGACAAGTTTGGTCCTTTGAAAAAATCCAAAATTACACAAAGGACCCTCAACTTTCAACATTTGGCAAAAATGGTCCCTCAATCATCAAGACTTGGCAATTTCAGTCCTCCAAAATATCAATTATGCAAGTCTAGACCATTATCATTGATGAAAATACCAAACCAGCCCTTGAAGAATTCAAATATGGCAAGAATTACCCCTGATTTCACTTTGTAAAAGTTTTTGGGCCAAAAATGAAAAAGGGCAAAAGTTGACAAAGCTTATTGTGGCGTTGATAGAAGTTTGTAACACATTTGACAAGTTCATAAAAGATGGGGGTGTTAAGCTGGCAGTCAAGGAAGTAACCTAGACCAGTGGTGGGGTGACACGTGCCCCACTCACTCTCTCCACCAATGAGGATCCGCCATTTCTCCATGTCACTTTCCACTAAAAACCTGTTATAACTAATCTTGGATTAGTTTAATCCTTTGGCGCTTAACACCATTTTTAAAACCTAAATCAGATCAAACATGCTACTATTTACTCAAGAACACAAATTGGGTAAAATTGATTATGCAACAATTATGCTTCCATCACCTCCAGAATTATGATTAGTAGTCTTCTAATCATAACCTAACTTCAAAAACCTTTGCCACGTCACTCATGTGCTCACATGATAAACCCTTGCTACACACTTTTGGGGATACTACCAAAACCAGCCAGAGAATCAACCATGCAGAAACAAGCTTACACTTTAAGATTTGTTTGAGCCCTTAGATCAAATTCCAACAGCTATCTCCTTCACATACGTCCAAGAATCAGTCACATGAAGCATATGAGTTCAAATTCAAGAGGGCATTTTTGGAACTTCAACCATTAGGGTTTTTAGTTTTTAGCTGTAACTTAGCTCATTGTATGCCTATATAAAGGCTTAGGGGTCCAACATTTAGTCTTTGCTTTTGATTTTTCCTTGGTTCAAGTTTCTGTAAATCCTATTTCTAAGTTAATGAAATTGAGTTTGAAATCTTGAAGAAAAGTCATTGGCCAATCTTATTTATTGTTTTCATTTGTTATATGCTTGTGAGTTCTTGAAGTTCAAAACCTGTTTTCAAAAGAGGAGTGTGCAAAAGTTTGCATATTTCCTCATTTTCTTGATATTTTGCTAAGTCTTGTTCCAATCTTGGAATTCTTGGGCTATAGGGCTGATCATAGCATCCTAACTGAGTTGGTTAAGGTGTGGTGAGGCTTATAACTTGGGGATAATCAAGTGTGGGGTAACAAGTTTGCATTAATCAAGTTTTTCCAAGTTTCTGATTTTTATGATATTGTGCTTAACCCTTGTTCAATCTTAGCAGGCTTATTGTGGAAGCTTGTGCTTGTTCTTGCTAGCACATAAGCTCAAAATTCTTGGGTGTGGATGTACATCCATGAGGTTTGCATACTTAATCTCAAAATCTGCTTAAATTGTGATTTTTTGTGATATTTGTATGAAACTTGTGTTCTTGTGAATTTTGTGGCTTGTTCTTGCTTGAATCTGTTTATTATACTTGTTTTAGTGTTAATTGATGCTTGGTTGGCCTGAAATCTCATTGTGCTTTTGAAAATTTTGATTTGAAAAAGTTAAAGGGGTGTTTGGGTCTACTGGTTTATGCTTGTAACTTGTTATTGTGTTAAGAGTTTGTGTTGTTCATGCTTTGTATCTGCTATACCTTTGTTTGAGAGTGTTTTGCTGCAAGTTTTTGGGTTTGAACACTTGAATTAAACAATCTGCTATATAGACCTTGTTTCTGCTTGTTTTGACCTAGAATTTTGGGAACACTTAGTGTGTATGCATGCTTAGGGATAAAAGTGGTTTAAACAAAGTTAATATAACCTGTTTGAAAGATTTGAGGTGTTGAAATTGGCTTGTGTGTCAAATACATCAGCAAAGTGGAAAAACTGCATGTGTTAGTGTTCATCAGTAACTTTCATTGCTTGAATCTTGCTTAATTCTTTGAACCAGTGCATGAAACCTGTTTAGACTTGCTTATTGAAGTTTATTATAGCTTGTGTGTGCATTTGGTTGAATTTGGCTGGCTGATTTGTGCTAAAACTGCTCATAAGTGCTTAACTGCTTATTGTTCATGTCTGTGCAATGTCTGATGAATGATTGATTAAAATGTATCAATTGGGTGTTAGTGATTGTGTTATTTTGATTGTTATTGACTCCTTTTGATCCAAAGATCATTTGGGTGCCTTTGTGAAATCTGAATCTCCAAAAAAGTCACTAAAGACAAAAGGTCAAAATAGTCAAGCAGTGGAAAAAGTTTCCACTGCTCAACATCCAAAACTAGCCCCTGCTAGTGCAATTTTGTCATCAGCTTATCATTAAGCTATTCTAGCTTATTCTGACTTGCAACAACTTATTTTTTGTAATAGATCTTCATTATTTGACCCATTTAAGTGAACTGGAGCTTATGAGACTTTGACTTTGACTTTTTACTAGAAAACCAACTTGTTTGACTTTTAACATAAGTGCTTATTTGATTTTCCAGCTTATTGAGAGTGCTTATTGAGTAGGTTTTTGATTATTAAGCTTTGTCTTGTCATAAGAAACATTTTGCAACTTGAATCTGCTTCTGAGGTGGTCTAGATCATAAAAACGACTATTTTGTCGTTTTGTGAATAAGTTTGTGACTTGTTTCTGGCTTATTAAGTGGGCTTATTTGAAAATTCTTTTTGCAGAAGTCTTTGTTAGGTCAAAAGAAGCTTGTGTGTAAAATTTTAGCTTATGGCATCAGCTTATAGCTTAATGGGCTCAAAAGCCCATTAAGAATAAGCTGCTTATTATAAGTTGGCTTATTTCACATTTTCAGCTTTTGGGCCTTTGGAAAAAGTTGTTTAAAATCAAATTTTGAGTCAACATGTGCTTTTTGGGCTTATTTTGAACAGTTTTTCTTATTGGGCCTTAATTAAGCCCAATAAGGGACTGTTTTGGGTTTGGCCCATTTTCTAGGCCCAATAGGGGTATTTAGGTAATTTCACTTTCATTTCTGAGTTATTTAGGTTAAATTAAGCTAGTTTGCAAGTTTTTAGAATTTTTTATAATTTTTGGATTTTTAATATTATTTTAATATTATCTTATTATTAAAAATTAAAAGTCTAATTTTCTAGGTTTTTATATTTTTCCTAGGTTCTAAACATTTAATTAGGATTTTTGCAACTTTCCAATTATTTTTTTAGGTCTTTTAATTATTTTTTATAATTAATTTAAGATTTAATTGATTTTAGGAGTTTTTAATTGTTTAAAAATAGTTTTAATTCGTTTTAAAATTTTGAAAAATAGTTTTTAGCTTAATTAGAGTATTTTTGAGGTTTACAAACTTTAAAATCTTGTTTAGGGCTTTTTAATAATTAATTTTGATTTTTAGGGCTTTAATTAGCATTAAAAAGTCATTATCTAATTAATTAAAAGGTTTTTGCAAGTTTTGATTTTTTGTAAACTCTTATAATATTATTAGGGATTTTTGGTAATTTTTAGAAATTTTTAGGTTTAAATTTTAATTTTGGTGGTTTTTAGGATTTTACGTGTACGCCTTTTTAGACTTAGTTTAATCTGCCATCATAACCGTCATTCTCTCCCAATCCCTTTTCTATTTTTCTTTTCTCAAATTTAATCACAAATTAATCCATATCATTACACACATAACACACTAGCCTCCTTGAGAACGAACTTACTTAGGGTCATTCACACACGGTTTTCCTAAATCGTCGTGCTCACTTGCCCTACTTTGTGCATCCTTTTCCTAAAGGTGTACAAAACCTCAACATCATTTTGGCGCCGCTGCCGGGGAGGCGTGTTGTGTTTTGATTTGGCATTGTTGTTTTTATACTAACCATAATTAGTATTTGTATTAGTAACACTCTACTAATACGTATTATCGTTTTTCGGTTTTTGTGTGAATATTATTACTATATTGTATACGTAGAACAATAAATATACAAGTACTCCAAACATGAGAAATCACAACCTTGACTTGGGAGGTCATTACCCAATCATTGTATTCGAATCTCAAACCCAAGAAAAAGGCAAAAATAGATAAATACTTTCGTGAAGCTTAATCTTGAAAATACAAACTATAAGGTGGGTATAAGGCGGATATTATAAAATATATCCTAAGGAAAAAGGCTCTTAAGTGCTTCGCGCCGCCTCGTTTCCCCGCTTGCTTGTGAGTATTTGATTGTGAGAGTGAATCGAGGGTTTTGCCGCCCAAATTATTACTAAGTATCATATATATTTTCTTGGTTTCTATTGATTAAACCCTCTTGAACGTTTTGGTGTTCCACCAACGTTCTAAAGTCATCGAAGGCGTTCACTTCACGTGATCGTTTTCATTCCGTGAGGCTTCTTGGCTTCTTTAATCAAGAGATTTGATTAAGGAGGAGATTTGTAGATTTTTGTCTACTTAATACATTTCACCAAGTTACAAAAAGGTTAATACAATCCAAAACCACAAAAAAATTGAAAAAATACAAAACACCAAAAAGAATCTTCTTTGCTCGTCCCCTCGTTGTACGTGACGTTTATGCTAACTCGAAATCAAGCAAGACGTGCACGTAAACGAAAGAACAAAACTCCCACTCCCAACAATTCTTGTGAGGAGTCTCCTATTGACGAACCCATTGTAAGAGAAGCACCAACCATGGCGAATCGAACTATGATGGAGTTACTTCAAGCACCCACCGAGGGTTATGGAGAGGCTATTGTGATTCCCGCTATCCTTGCGGAGAATTTTGAGGTTAAGACGGGTTTGTTATCCATGATTCAAAACAACAAATTCCGTGGTGATGAGAAGGACAATCCACACAACCATATCCGCCAATTCAATCGTCTTACCGCTACTTGCAAGTTTAAGGATGTCTCTAACGACTCGATTAAGATGATGCTTTTTCCGTATTCCTTAGCGGGGCCCGCAAAAATTTGGTTAGAGAAAGAGCCACCCAATTCTATATTGACGTGGAAGGATCTCGTGTCTAAGTTTGTGAACCAATTTTTTCTGCCCTCTAAGACTACGCACTTGAAAAACGAGATTTCAAAGTTTTCACAAGAATTTAATGAAAGTTTTTCAACGGCTTGGAATAGGTTTAAGGAAATGTTACATGAATGTCCTCATCACGGTTTTTCCGATTTGCATCAAATTTACACGTTTTACAATGGACTTAATGATCATGAAAGGGGTTATTTGAATGCCGCCGCGGGTGGTAATTTTTTGTGTAAAACGGTTGAGGAAGCTTTGGTGATAATTGAAAATAGATCTAAGGTGTATAGTCCTCGTAGCACGTCTAGTGTTCGTAAGGCTTCGTCTTCGGCTTCACCTTCTTTGTCTAATACCATCGATGCTTGCCAAATTGAGGCGAACTTGGAAAACAAGATTTTTGATAAGTTGAAAGGACTTTTGATTGAGTTTAAAGTTGGTGAACCAAGTGCTCCCGCTACGGCTAAAGCGGTTGAGGTTTCTTGCATGTATTGTGGTGGAGGTCATGATTTCTCCGAGTGCATTACCAACGGTGGTAAAACTTCGAGTGCCTTCGCGGCCACGGGAAATTACAACCAAAACGGTCAAGTATCCCGCTCTAATCAAATGAATCCACCGGGTTTTGGTTCAAATCAAAATGCTAACAACTATCGCAACAATCAAGTTGGTTTTAAGAACAATTACAACAAGGGAAACTATGGGAATCAAGGGGCTAATAATCAAGTTTCAAACTAAAATGATTTTTAAAATAACAACAAAAGTTTGCAAACATTGAAAGATCTTCCAAGTGAGTTTGTTGAATATGCTAGTGGGAATGATGCTAGGTTTGACAACATTCAAAGAGAAATCATTAGCCTAAGATCCGAGTTTAAAAACGACTTGAAGAAAGAGTTGAAAAATGAGTTAGCTAATGAACTTAAAATCCACACCAACAAGATGGAAGGAAATGTCACTAGGTTGCAACAAAACCAACAAAATATGGAACAAGGGCAACATGAGATTAAACAAGAGATGCTTAAGGCCGAGAAAAGGCAAACCAAAGCCGTATTGAGGCAATCTAATTTTGAAGATAAAATCTCATCTATGTTTGAGGCAATAATGTGTAAACCGTCGTCAAGTGGTCTTCCTAGCAACACCATATCCAACCCTAAGGGTGAGATGAAAGTGATTACCACACGTAGTGGTAAGACACTTAGGGAGCCGATTCCTCAACGAATTGCTCCTACGGAGGAAGCAATTGAGGAAGAACCCGAGGTGGTGGTCCAAAAGGAGCATGTCCCAATCCCACGAAGTACCGCTCATGCCACACCTACGGTTGACCCCTTACCATCATTGGCACCCGAGATTCCAAAGGCTATGCCTACTATGCCTCAACCCACACCACCTTTGCCCTATCCATCGAGACTTAGGAAGGAGAAACGTCAAGAGCGCGACAATTACCAATTTGAGCTTTTTATGAAAATGTTTCGTGATTTGCACCTTAATGTGAGTTTCGCCGACGCTTTGGTCATGATGCCTCGATTTGCCGCTAACTTTAAGAGTATGTTGAACAACAAGGAGAAATTGCACCAATTGTCTAGTTGTTCGTCGGTTTATCTTAATCGCATACCTCAAAAAGTCGGTGATCCCGGTAAATTTTTGATCCCTTGTGCAATCCAAGACATGGAAGAATGCTTCGCCTTGGCCGATCTTGGTGCTAGCATTAACTTGATGCCACTTGCAATCTTCAAGTCGCTCAATCTTCCTAATCTTACTCCTTCACTAATGTCTATCGAGTTGGCCGACCATTCCACAATTCCCGCATGTGGTTTGGCGGAAGACGTTTTTGTGAAAGTGGGGAAGTTCTACTATCCCGTAGACTTCATTGTTGTTGATATCCCCACGGATCCTCAAGTTCCTCTCATTTTAGGTTGTTCGTTTTTAGATACGTCTATGGCTTTGATCGATGTGCATGCTAGAAAGATCACCTTACGTTTCAACGACGAGGAACTTGTTATAAACGCATCTCAAAACTCTTAAATTTCTCATGTTATTCCGTTGCAACCATAAACCTCGTTGATATGATTGACGTGGTTTGCGAGGAATTTTCACAAGAAGTTCTAGGTTTTGGTGATGAAGAAACTAGTGGCAATCCCACTATGTTGGATCCAATTCTTGATAATTCGACACCAACCTTCACTCCTTTTGAAGGTGGTGGTTTTACGTTGGAAGAATACAATGTTCCACGTACTTGTGACGAAGACCTCAACAACGATGAGGACTTCTCGATTATCAAGGATTTTCTTAACGATTTCCCATTTCCTCCAACCGAGGAGGTTATGAGTATCGAGCCCAAATCTTCACTTGAGGAACCACCTATCCTTGAGTTGAAAGATTTACCTCCTCACCTCGAATATGTCTATTTGGAGGAGGACGACAAGTTGCCGGTTATTATTGCGAAGGATCTTTCGAATGATGAAAAAACGCACTTGTCGATGTTCTAAAGGACCACAAAGGGGCGATTGCGTGGAAGTTATCCGACATTAAGGGAATCGATCCCAAGTTTTGTACCCACAAAATCTTAATGGAGGAGGATTTCAAGCCAAAAATCCAAAGTCAAAGGAGGGTGAACCCCAAAATTCACGACGTCATCAAAAAGGAGGTCCTTAAACTCCTTGACGCGGGAATGATTTACCCTATTTCCGATAGCCCTTGGGTGAGTCCTATTCATTGTGTCCCTAAAAAGAGAGGGATGACCGTTGTGCCAAACGATGCCAACGAGTTGATTCCTACTAGACTCGTGACCGAATGGAGAGTGTGCATTGACTATCGAAAGTTGAATGAAGCCACTCGAAAAGACCATTTTCCCTTGCCCTTCATGGACCAAATGTTGGAGCGTCTTGCGGGAAACGATTTCTATTGCTTTTTAGATGGTTTTTCCGGTTACTTCCAAATTCCCATCGATCCTCGTGATCAAGAAAAAACTACGTTTACGTGTCCATATGGAACGTTTGCCTATCGTAGAATGCCATTCGGACTTTGCAATGCACCGGGAACTTTTCAACGATGCATGATGGCTATTTTTCATGACATGATCGAGAAGACGATAAAAGTCTTCATGGATGACTTTTCCGTGTTTGGTGATTCTTTCACTTTATGTTTGTCGAACCTAGAGAGAATGTTAAAACGTTGTGAGGAAACCAACCTTGTGCTGAATTGGGAAAAATGTCATTTTATGGTTAAGAGTGGAATCGTCTTAGGGCACAAGGTCTCGAAAGCGGGGATTGAGGTAGATGATGAGATGGCATTTATACATGATCTCATCGTTCTTTTCGGGCTTTAAATGCACTAAAAAGTCATAAAATACCATATATATGCTTGTGTTT
The DNA here is from genome assembly GCA_025667525.1 of Glebionis coronaria. Lineage (NCBI taxonomy): Eukaryota > Viridiplantae > Streptophyta > Magnoliopsida > Asterales > Asteraceae > Glebionis > Glebionis coronaria. Next base: position 14,240 of record JANFOE010000919.1, read on the forward strand.
GTTTACTTGTGTATTTTAGGTATGGATATCGTGAAAAAGACAAAAGATCACAAGATACAAGGAAAAACGAACACGAGAAACGAAGACGTATAAAGAACCGGGCCCTAATCATGGAATTCTCAACAAAATACCTTGAAGACTTGAAGACAAATAAGATTGATCCTCATTTATTGAAGAAATGACACTTAAAACCCTTGTATATTAATAATTACAAGATTGGTCCCTTAAGTTTGTCAAAATTGCAAAAAGGTCCTTCAACTTTGAAGAAATGGCAAGATTAGTCCCTCAACAAATCAAAATTGCCAATTATAGTCCCTCATGAAGTGAAAGACACATTGAAGACCTTTGAAGATCAACATTGTCCAAGATCAGCCCTTGAAATATCACAAAATGTCAAAAATAACCCTTTGAAACCTCTTTCCAAAAGGTTGTGCCAAAAATGTCAAAGTATGAAAGTTATTTACAAAGCAAAACGGGTTTTAGGGCTGAAAACCTTTAAATGCCAAAAACGTCAAAACACAAGGACTGAATATGTGCAACCCAAACATTCAAACCAAAAACTGGCGCCTAACACCTTTTTTCCCCCAAATACGGATCAAAGTAGTTACTGTGCATCTTTTTCACCCCCAGTTTTCACTTCACTTAATACTTGGGTAAAAACCAATTAACTTTGCCCACGTGTGATTCACACACGCAGGAACCTTTCCCACACCTAAAACCCTCAACCCACTCACTGTAGACCCCACCCCCAATTCTCCTTTCCACCAATCAGAGAACACCTTGATCCCCAAGTACTGTGACGTGTCCCAAATCAACAGTGGAGGTTATTTGCTTCATCACAACGCAAAAACAAACGGCTTAGATCAAATTTGGACAGCTCACCACTCAAAAACGTCAAGGGCAAAGTTGGGATTTTCTAGTGATTAGGGTTTTGATTTTAAGATTCTAGATTGTTCATTTGAGTAGTATAAATAGAGGCATCAACCTGTGATGACCCTTTGTTCCAATTTCTCTTCAAAATTTTGTAATCCTTTTTAAGATAAAATAAAAGTTTGGTATTTGTTTTTAAGCATTATAATTCCTTTTTATGTTTATTTAAAGTGGTATTTACTGTTGAAGAGAGGTTGAGTTCCATTTTTATATTGGTTAAGTAATTTTTGATTTTCAAAAATTATTTAAAGGTTTGAGGAATTTGAAAATTTTTGGTAAGGATTGTTTCAGGTTTTGATGTTTAGAGGATTAGTGTAATTGGTGATTGAGAGTATTTGAAAACGTTTTAAGAAGGTTTAAAAGTTTTTGGAATAGGTTAAGGAAGAAAGAAAAAGTTAAAACAGATTGTATACATAGTGTTGTATTATCTTGTTTTTCTTTTTGATTTGTCTTAAACAGGTGTGAAGGTTGTTGATTTTTGATCTGCATGCACCCGGGTGCATAAGGAAGTGGATTTTCATCCACCAAGGGCTTGGATGTAAGCCCTTGAGGTAAAATCCTTTTACCTTTTTGAAAAATCTCAAAAATAGCAGATTATGTGATCTGGTGTGATTAAGTGTTGATTGTTGTTTAAACTGTTAGATTAGTGTTCATTTGTGATATATTGCATATTGGAAGCTAAGTGAATCAAATTTGATTAAGTTTGTAAGGTTTTTGTTTGAGAAAAGTGTGAAAACAGATTATAAAGTGGTGTTTGGATCCAAGTGTTAGCAGGGCAAAAGTTTTAAATAGTGATTTTATAAGGTGTTAGAAGGTTGATAAAAGGTTGAGTTAGGGTAGTAGTTAGTAGATAGCTAGTTTAGAACAGTTTGGTAACAAATTTGTGTGTTAAAAAAAGGAAAAGAGTTGCTCAAATCTGCATATCATCTATTCTGTTCATTGTTATAAGATTTTGGAGTTTGATTCTTAAAATCTGTTGAGTGTAAGGGTGATTTCAGTTTGGAGTTGGCTTGTATGCTAGTTGTTAAGTTTGTGTGCAAAATCTGAGCTTTTGAAAGTGTAATCTGTGCAAGTTGTAAGCCTAGAAGTCCACCAGACCTTGTTCCATTGTCACAGAAAACTTGTTTTGCTTAGTGTGATTGATTTATTTGAGCATTGTGTGCTAAGTGCTTATTCCTTGATTGCCTTGACTCCTTGTGCTTCAATAAGCACAAGGGTGCCCCATTGTTCCCAAATCATCCATCAAATAAGCCCACAAGCCAAGTCCTCTTGGCTTGCATCACTTTTGGAAAAAAGCAAGAACACATAGCCAACTGCTTGTGTTCAACAATAAGTCTGGCCACGTTTTTGGATTATAATTTGTTCAAATCTTGCATAAAAAAGGATACTGGATTGAGTTTCTAGCTTATTAGAGGTCACATATTGATAAGAAAAAGAAAAAAATAAAAAAGGAAAAAATTGCAAAAACTTACCCGTAGCAGGACTCGAACACCAGACCTCTCGCTGGAGGGTTAAGTGTCCTACCGCTAATCTAGATAAGTTTTTTTCGTTATAGTTTGTTTTCAAGTGTTATTTAACACGTTTTTCTTTTGATAGCTTAATTAAAAGCCGTGGCTTATTTCCCCATTTTCCAGCTTATTTGCTTTTTGTTTTTGGCTTATTTGAATTTTCCTAGGACCATTATAGGTTTATAGATTTTTCCAGCTTGGTTTCATTTTTTTTCTTTTATTTAATTATTTTCTACAATTTATTTATTAGCCGTTTTTTATAAAAGCATTAAAAAATAGAGAAAAGAATTTTAATTTTTAGGAAAAATAATTTTTAGCTTTTAAATAAATATTTTGAGGTTTACATCTTATTAGGTTTCCAATTTGACTTATTTTTAATTTTATAAGATTTTAGGATTTTTTAGCAACTTTAAAAATTAATATAAAATTAATTAATAGGTTTTAGAAACTTTAATTTACATTTTCTTATTAGTTAGAATATTTAGGATTTTTGAGAATTTTTTAGAATTTATTTGAGAACTTTTTATTTTTAGGAATATTTTTAATATTATTTTATTATTTAAAAAATCAAAATTTTATTTTTATTTCTTTTTTCATTTTTCTTAAGTTCTTTATCATTAATTAGGACCTTTTCCATTTTTAGAATATTTTTATAACTTTTAGATTTATTTTTATAATTATTTTAAGTTTAATTAGTTTTTAATCATTTTAAATCATTTTTAGAGTTTTAAAAATAGTTTTAATAGGTTTTAATTTTTAAAAAAATACTTTTTAGTCTTCTAATAATATAAGTTAAGAAATTATTCAATAAAATCATATTTTAGACATTTGAATTAGTTATATTTAATTTTAGGGCTTTAATTAGCATTTAAAATTAAATATTTAATTAATAAAAGGTTTTAAAATATTTTTGTTGGATTTTTATCTTTATTTATATTATTTTAGACTTCTTTTTAGTCTTTTTAATTATTGACTTTGTTTTTGGTTTTAGTTAATTTTTTAATTTGGGTAGTTTTTCACGACTTTACGTCTTTTACGTCGTAGTTTAATTTTAGCATATCCGTCTTTTCATCCTCTCATCCCCATTCTTCTCAATATTAATCTCAAATAATTACAAGTTAATTCACACACATATACCTCCTTGGGAAACGAACTTTCTCTCTTTTTAAGTGATTGGGTCATTAACACTTGATTTTTCTTAAAGTCATTTGTTCGATACTTACCGCTATTTACGCTCTTTTCCTAAAGAGTAGTAAAACTCTACAATCATTTTGGCACCGCTGCCGGGGAGGTGTGTTGTGCTTTAATTTGGAAACTTTTGTTTTTGATATTATCCATAATAAGTATTTGTGTTAAGTGGAACTCCCTTAACACGTATTATCGGTTTTCTTGGTTTTTCTTGTACAAATATTATTAATATATTGTATTAAGTATCACAATCAAAATACAATATCTCCAAAAGTGTGAAAACACAACCTTAATTGGGATTTGATCTCCTAATTATTGTATTCGAATCTCAAACAAAAAGAAAAGGCAAAAATAGATAAATACTTTCGTGAAGCTCGATTTTGAAAAATACAAACTATAAGGTGGGTATAAGGCGGGTATTATAAAATATACCCTAAGAAAAAAGACTCTTAAGTGCTTCGCGCCGCCTCGTTTCCCCGCTTGCTTGTGAGTATTTTGAGATTGAAGGCTAATCGAGGGTTTTGCCGCCCAAAGTATTAATACGTATACTATATTTGCTTGGTTTTCTTTGTGATTAAACCCTCTTGAACAATTTGGTTTTCACCAAAGTTCTAAAGTCATTCGAAGGCGTTCACTCCACGTGATTGTTTTCATTCCTTTGACGCTTCTTTAATCAAGAGTTTGATTCGAGGAGAGATTTTGTAGATTGTTGTCTACGAAGATACACCAAAATCCAAAAAAATTAAATATCATCAAAAACACAAAAAAATTGAAAATCCACAAAACAACCAAAAAGAATCTTCTTTGCTCACCTCCCATTCTTCGTGTAGTTTATGATCACTCGTAATCAAGCTAAACAAGCTCGTAAACGTCTTCAAAAGCAAGCAAATCAAGGATCGTTGATTGTTGAAGAACCTCCAATTGTTGAACCTATTATAGAACAAGAAGTCGTCATGGCTAATCGTAATATGATGGAGTTGCTACAAGCACCCACCGAGGGTTTTGGAGAGGCTATTGTTATTCCCGCCATCCTTGCGGAAAATTTCGAGATTAAGACGGGTTTAATGTCTATGTTGCAAGCAAACAAGTTTAGAGGACACGAGAAAGACAACCCGCATTACCACATTAGGAATTTCAACCGTCTCACCGCTACTAGCAAATTCAAAGATGTTCCACATGACGCCATTAAGATGATGTTGTTTCCATACTCGTTGGATGGACCCGCAAAAATTTGGCTCGAGAAAGAACCGCCAAATTCGATTTTGACATGGGCCGATCTCGTTTCTAAGTTTGTGAACAAGTTTTTTCCACCATCTAAAACAACACACTTAAAAATGAGATTTCACGATTTGTGCAACGTAATAATGAAAGTTTTTCAATGGCATGGGAACGATTTAAAGAGATGTTACATGAATGTCCTCACCATGATTTTTCGGAATTGCATCAAATTGATACTTTTTATAATGGGCTTAATGATCATGAACGAGATTATTTGAATGCCGCCGCGGGTGGTAATTTTTTGTTCAAGACGACAAATGAGGCTTTACAAATCATTGAAAATCGATCTAAGGTTTATAGCCCTCGTAACACACCGAGTGTTGCCAATATGGGTTCGTCATCTTCGTCACAATCGTCTCGTAGCATTAATGCCTTACATGATGAAGCTAATGAGGAAAATCGGTTTTTTGACAGATTTGCTAATCTAATGTCCCATTGGAAGGCTCAAGAAGCTTCCAATTCCGCTTCGGTTAAAGCGGTTGCTAAGAGTTGTTTATCTTGTGGGGGAGCTCATGATCTTTCCGAGTGCATTACCGCGGATGGTAACACTTCGAGTGCTTACGTAGAAACGGGAACTTACAACCAAAACGGCCAAGGTTCTCGTCCAAATCAAGCTCCACCCAATCAAAATGCTAACAATTATCGAAACAACAACCAAGGTAATTACCAAGGCAACACACGCAATTACAACAAAGGAATTATCAAAGTGGGAATGGACAAATCTCTAATCAAAACCAAAACCGTGATTTTCAAAACACTACACAAGGTTTTCAAAATGCTCACACGAAAAATTTGCAAGGAGAATTTTTGGATTATGCAAAAGCAAATGATGCTAAATTTGATAATATGCAACGTGAGATGATTAGCTTAAGATCCGAGTTGAAAAACGAGCTTAAAAATGAACTTGCTAATGAACTTAAAACTCATGCAAATAAAATGGAAGGAAATGTCCAACGTCTTCAACAAAACCAACAAAAGATGGAATTAGTACAACATGAGATTAAGCAAGAGTTATTAAAAGCGGATGCTAGGCAATCAAAATTTGAGGACCGAATGGCTAAAATGTTTGAAGCTATCATGTGTAAGCCCTCTTCTTCGGGTGGTCTTCCTAGTGATACCATTGCAAACCCGAAGGGAGAAATGAAGGTTATTACTACACGAAGTGGTAAAACTTTCAAGGAACCAATCTCTCGTCCAAGTACTTCTACGGAGAAGGAAATCGAGAAAGAACCCGAGGTAATGGTCGAAAAGGAGCACATTACAATCCCACGAAGTACCGCTCAAACCACACCTACGGTTACACCAATACCAATTATGGAACCCGAGTTTCCAAGGCCGTTGCCTAATGACCAACCCACACCACCTTTACCCTACCCTTCAAGACGAAACAAAGAGAAAATGCAAGAACGTAACTAACAACAAATCGAGCTTTTTATAAAAATGTTTCAACAAGTGCATTTTGATGTAAGTTTAGCCGACGCGTTGTTATATATGCCTCGTTTCGCTTCCACTTTTAAAAGTATGATGAGCGATAAGGAAAAGCTTTCAAAGCTTGCTAATTGTTCTTCGGTTTATCTTAACCGCATACCGGAAAAAGTTGGTGATCCCGGAAAGTTTCTCATCCCTTGTGACATACAAGATATGAAAGAATGCCTCGCCTTGGCCGATCTTGGTGCGAGCATTAATTTGATGCCATTTTCCATTTGGAAATCGCTTTCGCTTCCGGCTCTCATTCCTTCTAACATGTCCATCGAGATGGCCGATCATTCTACGATTATGGCATGTGGAATAGCCGAAGATGTTTTCGTAAAAGTGGGGAAGTTCTACTATCCCGTTGATTTCATAGTAGTCGACATCCTCGCGGATCCTCAAGTTCCTCTAATTTTAGGTCGTTCATTTTTAGACACTTCGAGATCACTTATCGATGTTCATGCGAGAACTATCACTTTGAGATTCAACGAAGAGGAACTTGTTATAAACGCTACTCAAAACTCGAAACCTTCTCATGTTTATGCAATCGCTACCATCAATCACATTGACATCGTTGATGTGGTTTGCGATGAGTTTTCACAAGAAGTGTTAGGTTTTTCCGATAGCTCGTCAAGTGGCAATCCCACTATTTTGGATCCGATTCTTGCTAATTCCACACCAAATCTCACTCCATTCCAAGGAGGCGATCTCACTTCAAATGAAATCGACAATGAAGATGAGGTGTTGATTAGTGATGATACTTCTATTCCACCATTTCTTCCGCCGATGGGAGTTATGAGTGTTGAACCTAAATCTTCAATCGAGGAGCCACCTATCCTTGAATTGAAAGATCTTCCTTCTCACCTTGAATATGCATTCTTGGAAGGTGATGACAAGTTGCCGGTTATTATTGCAAAAGATCTTGCTAATGATGAAAAAACCGCGCTCTTGAAAGTTCTTAAGGCTCATAAAGGGGCAATTGCGTGGAAAATATCCGACATTAAGGGTATTGACCCAAAATTTTGTACTCACAAGATTTTAAGGGAGGAGGACTATAAACCCGCAATTCAAAGTCAAAGAAGGGTAAATCCCAAAATTCACGATGTCATTAAAAAGGAGGTCCTTAAACTCCTTGACGCGGGAATGATTTATCCTATATCCGATAGCCCATGGGTGAGCCCAATCCATTGTGTCCCTAAAAAGGGAGGAATGACCGTTGTGCCTAATGAAAACAACGAGTTAATTCCCACTCGTGTTGTGACCGGTTGGAGGGTGTGTATTGACTACCGAAAGTTAAATGACGCCACTCGTAAAGACCACTTTCCTTTGCCCTTCATGGATCAAATGTTGGAGCGACTTGCGGGAAATGAATTCTATTGCTTTTTAGATGGTTTTTCCGGTTACTTTCAAATCCCTATCGACCCTCGTGATCAAGAGAAGACTACGTTTACGTGTCCTTATGGAACGTTCGCTTATCGTAGGATGCCTTTCGGACTTTGTAATGCACCCGGTACATTTCAACGGTGTATGATGGCGATTTTTCACGATATGATCGAGAAGTCGATGGAAGTATTTATGGATGACTTCTCGGTGTTTGGTAATTCGTTCACGTCATGTTTATCTAATCTCGAACAAATGTTAAAACGTTGTGAAGAAACCAATCTTGTGCTAAATTGGGAGAAATGTCATTTCATGTGTAAACAAGGAATCGTCTTAGGACATAAGGTGTCGAAGGTGGGGATTGAGGTCGATAAAGCTAAGGTAGACGTCATCGCCAAGTTACCTCATCCCAAAACCGTTAAGGGAGTTCGTAGTTTCCTTGGCCACGCGGGCTTTTATCGTCGTTTCATCAAGGACTTTTCGAAGATTTCTCGTCCTATGACACACCTTCTCGAGAAGGATGCTCCTTTTAACTTTAATGAGGATTGTGTTAAGGCTTTCGAGACTCTAAAAAGGAAACTTACCGAAGCTCCCATTCTTGTTGCTCCTAATTGGGAATTACCCTTTGAAATCATGTGCGATGCAAGTGATTATGCTATAGGGGCCGTCTTAGGGCAACGTTATGACAAGCATTTCCGTCCTATCCACTATGCTAGTAAGACGATGACCGAGGCTCAATTAAAGTACACCACAACGGAAAAGGAATTCCTTGCCGTGGTCTATGCTTTTGAGAAATTCCGACCTTATCTCGTCTTAACTAAAAGCATCGTGTATACCGACCATTCGGCTATCAAGTATCTCTTAGCTAAGCAAGATGCTAAGCCGAGATTGCTTCGTTGGATGCTCCTCCTCCAAGAATTTGATGTCACCGTGCTTGACAAAAAAGGAGCCGAGAATCTAGCGGCCGATCATCTCTCTCGTCTAGAAGATCCTCACAAAGATGTTTTCGAGAACAAGGAAATTACCGAAACATTTCCTCTTGAGACTCTCGGTGTAGTGAATTCTAAAGACAACACCCCATGGTTTGCCGACATTGCAAATTACCATGCGGGCAATTTCATAATCAAGGGTATGACGACACAACAAAAACGAAAATTCTTTCGTGACGTCAAGTTCTATTTTTGGGACGACCCTTATCTCTTTCGGATTTGTGCGGATCAACTCGTTCGACGTTGTGTGTTTGGTGCCGAAGCTTCTAATATCCTTAGAGCTTGTCACGAGGGACCCACGGGTGGTCACCACGGTGCTAATCTCACGGCTAAGAAAGTGTTCGATGCCGGTTTCTTTTGGCCTTCTATCTATCGTGATGCACACGCACTTGTGAAGTCGTGTGATTCGTGCCAACGTCAAGGAAAATCGTCTCAACGTGATGAAATGCCGCAAAACATAATTCAAGTGTGTGAGATTTTCGACATATGGGGAATAGACTTTATAGGGTCGTTCCCATCGTCTCATGGCAACAAATATATCCTCGTCGCGGTGGACTACCTTTCTAAGTGGGTGGAAGCTAAGGCTTTGCCTACTAATGATGCTCGTGTGGTAGTGAAGTTTTTGAAGCAACTATTCTCTCGGTTCGGAACCCCTCGTGCTATTATAAGCGATCGTGGAACCCATTTTTGTAATGACCAATTCGAAAAGGTTCTAAAGAAATATAGGGTTACACATCGTCTTTCTACGGCTTATCACCCGCAAACGAGTGGGCAAGTCGAGGTTTCGAACCGAGCTTTGAAGAGGATTTTAGAAAGGTCGATTGGAGAAAACCGTGCTTCGTGGTCCGACAAACTTGATGACGCTTTATGGGCCTTTAGGACCGCTTATAAGACACCAATCGGTTGCACTCCTTATAAGTTAGTCTATGGGAAGAATTGTCATTTGCCCATTGAATTGGAGCATAAGGCATATTGGGCCCTTAAGCATGCTAATTTTGACTTAAAGACCGCGGGAGATCATCGGAAAATACAATTGAATGAATTGGATGAATTAAGGGATAATGCTTATGAAAATTCATTAATTTTTAAAGAAAAGACTAAAAAGTTTCATGATTCAAAGATTAAAAACCGGGTTTTTAACGTTGGTGATCAAGTGTTGCTTTTTAACTCTCGTCTTAAGATATTTTCCGGGAAATTGAAATCTCGTTGGTCGGGTCCGTTCACCATTACACAAGTATTTCCATATGGGACCATTGAGCTAGCTCAAGATGATGGTCCCAATTTCAAGGTGAATGGACATAGGCTTAAGCACTACTTTGGTGGGGAAATTCCTTCAATGGTTGCCCCCGACCAAGACACCTTCCCCAATGATAATTAACATTGAGGGGATCGAGTCGAGCTCATGACTCGGTAATCAAAAACGAGGTGCCTCGTGGGGGAGATCCCATGCTTATCCTTTAGGCTTATTATTCACTAATAAGGGGAATTGTACCCTTGCAACTCGTTGTCTCGTGGTTGTTTGTGATTGTGTTATCTAGATCATCATCATCATCTACGATTGAAGACTCTCGTGTTCGTTTACGTGAGCCTCCATCGTTCGTTTGAAGAAGTTTTTCACGATTCCATGACATATCCTTTATTGTTCTAACAATTATCTTTTAGCATAATTAATAAACGGCTTTAGATATATTGTTGATCACCCTTTCCATGCTAGATCCTAAGCATTCGACTCTTCGTCTCTAGTATGGGGGTGCTCCACCTTTAGACTCGAAACATTGAGGACAATGTTTACTTTTAGTATGGGGGGGTGAATAGGTACTTGCTTTGCTACGCCCTCACGTTTTCCAACTTTCAATGTTTTGTTTTGCTAATAAGGCTAAAAATGGCCAAATTTTAAAATTTTTTCTTAGTTTTCATAAGTGTTTTTAAGACACGAATGTATATTTTCCGATGGGTAGAATAAGAGTTAATTTTTGACTTGATGGGCATTTGGAGCCATTTACATTCCTTAACCCGCTCAATTCAAGTTTTGCTAGACTTTTATATAGGGAGCTTTAAAACGCGAAAGTCTTAATTCATTCGGGTTAAGAACAAGAACTTTTCGCAAGTTCCTATAATTGATTCTAGAAAGTCACTTATCAAGGGAACTATAAAACGCATTCTCTAAACTTGAAAAAGTCCAAGAAAGTGCAAGATCCTATAGGTGGCTTGAAAACCCAAAACTTTGATTTGATATAGTCTTAATGAAAGCTAATCCAAATTTGGCTTAATTTTGACTTGCATGGCTAAGTATTCACGAGTCTCTTTAATTAGAGGTCTTTATATAGTAAAGAACGAGAAATGATAGAGTTAGACAAGTGATCATGCTAAACGTAGAACATGAAAGTGTTCTTTCAAAAACTCATATGTTTTTAATTGTGGCTTTTTCTTCCCATAAGATCAATGCATTAGGAATAAATCATAATTGCAATAAGTAAGGTCATACGATTTGAAAGGTTACTTAGCCTCTAGCGCAAGATCGTTTAAAAGTTGCTCGGGGTTGAATAGAGTTCATAGCCAAGGCATAACTTATTGAAGCGGGACGCGAAGATTGGCGATCATCCAAAAAGGCCCTAACAAGGCATGAGGAGCTCTATTTTTGCTAAAGATCCAAAGATGATGTGAAGTATCATTATTCCAAAATCAATATGAAGGATCGAGACACACGACGAGAAGCTATTACTCCCCTAAAGAATGGAGAAAGTCTATCCAAAAAGACCCTAACAAGGTATGAGGATAAATATATCCAAGTCCGAAAAGGAGGCGGATCGTTGTATATCAAAATCCAAAGTAAAGATTGAAGAAAAATGATGAAGTCGTGGTCCTATATGAAGAATCTCTCAAAAACGTCAAGTGAAGAAATTCCAAAATATGAAGAGAAGACCATTATTTCAAGAACGTCTTCCCAAGATTTGAAGTATGAAGTACTGCCAAATATCGGTCCGAGAAAGGTCTCAAATCGTGAAACGAGTTATGCCAAGATATGAACTTAAGGAGATACACGAGAAGCCGTTTTAAAAGATTTTGTCCTTCGGCTAACTATTGATCAAATCGTGCTACTTTGCTTTCGGACTAATAACTACTCAAATAAGTCAATATGAATCACTTGTGATCCATGACAAATAGATAAAAAATGCTAGTAACCCATTTCCTTTTATAATAACTAGGATTGCGGGGAGAAAAAGTATTACACAATTTGGACGTATGAGTAGTGTTAGCATTGTGACTTGTACCAACAATGATCTTGTTTTTGCACTTAGCATGGAATGTATGACAATCAAGGATGACGAAATTTACTCTAAGGGACATTAACTTGTTTCTATTCTTTGACCCTAAAAGTCACATTTTGGTGATGATAATCATACATTATGTCTTTACACATCATCGTAGTATGTTGCAAGTCTTTTACTCTTCAATAAAGGTTAATAAAATTGAACTTTGGTGATGCTTAGATACTTTATTCTAGCATTGCGTGAGGGCACGACAATGGCTTAGTATGGGGGAGTGATGAGATGGCATTTATACATGATCTCATCGTTCTTTTCGGGCTGTAAATGCACTAAAAAGTCATAAAATACCATATATATGCTTGTGTTTGTTTACTTGTGTATTTTAGGTATGGATATCGTGAAAAAGACAAAAGATCACAAGATACAAGGAAAAACGAACACGAGAAACGAAGACGTATAAAGAACCGGGCCCTAATCATGGAATTCTCAACAAAATACCTTGAAGACTTGAAGACAAACAAGATTGATCCTCATTTATTGAAGAAATGACACTTAAAACCCTTGTATATTAATAATTACAAGATTGGTCCCTTAAGTTTGTCAAAATTGCAAAAAGGTCCTTCAACTTTGAAGAAATGGCAAGATTAGTCCCTCAACAAATCAAAATTGCCAATTATAGTCCCTCATGAAGTGAAAGACACATTGAATACCTTTGAAGATCAACATTGTCCAAGATCAGCCCTTGAAATATCACAAAATGTCAAAAATAACCCTTTGAAACCTCTTTCCAAAAGGTTGTGCCAAAAATGTCAAAGTATGAAAGTTATTTACAAAGCAAAACGGGTTTTAGGGCTGAAAACCTTTAAATGCCAAAAACTTCAAAACACAAGGACTGAATATGTGCAACCCAAACATTCAAACCAAAAACTGGCGCCTAACACCTTTTTTCCCCCAAATACGGATCAAAGTAGTTACTGTGCATCTTTTTCACCCCTAGTTTTCACTTCACTTAATACTTGGGTAAAAACCAATTAACTTTGCCCACGTGTGATTCACACACGCAGGAACCTTTCCCACACCTAAAACCCTCAACCCACTCACTGTAGACCCCACCCCCAATTCTCCTTTCCACCAATCAGAGAACACCTTGATCCCCAAGTACTGTGACGTGTCCCAAATCAACAGTGGAGGTTATTTGCTTCATCACAACGCAAAAACAAACGGCTTAGATCAAATTTGGACAGCTCACCACTCAAAAACGTCAAGGGCAAAGTTGGGATTTTCTAGTGATTAGGGTTTTGATTTTAAGATTCTAGATTGTTCATTTGAGTAGTATAAATAGAGGCATCAACCTGTGATGACCCTTTGTTCCAATTTCTCTTCAAAATTTTGTAATCCTTTTTAAGATAAAATAAAAGTTTGGTATTTGTTTTTAAGCATTATAATTCCTTTTTATGTTTATTTAAAGTGGTATTTACTGTTGAAGAGAGGTTGAGTTCCATTTTTATATTGGTTAAGTAATTTTTGATTTTCAAAAATTATTTAAAGGTTTGAGGAATTTGAAAATTTTTGGTAAGGATTGTTTCAGGTTTTGATGTTTAGAGGATTAGTGTAATTGGTGATTGAGAGTATTTGAAAACGTTTTAAGAAGGTTTAAAAGTTTTTGGAATAGGTTAAGGAAGAAAGAAAAAGTTAAAACAGATTGTATACATAGTGTTGTATTATCTTGTTTTTCTTTTTGATTTGTCTTAAACAGGTGTGAAGGTTGTTGATTTTTGATCTGCATGCACCCGGGTGCATAAGGAAGTGGATTTTCATCCACCAAGGGCTTGGATGTAAGCCCTTGAGGTAAAATCCTTTTACCTTTTTGAAAAATCTCAAAAATAGCAGATTATGTGATCTGGTGTGATTAAGTGTTGATTGTTGTTTAAACTGTTAGATTAGTGTTCATTTGTGATATATTGCATATTGGAAGCTAAGTGAATCAAATTTGATTAAGTTTGTAAGGTTTTTGTTTGAGAAAAGTGTGAAAACAGATTATAAAGTGGTGTTTGGATCCAAGTGTTAGCAGGGCAAAAGTTTTAAATAGTGATTTTATAAGGTGTTAGAAGGTTGATAAAAGGTTGAGTTAGGGTAGTAGTTAGTAGGTAGCTAGTTTAGAACAGTTTGGTAACAAATTTGTGTGTTAAAAAAAGGAAAAGAGTTGCTCAAATCTGCATATCATCTATTCTGTTCATTGTTATAAGATTTTGGAGTTTGATTCTTAAAATCTGTTGAGTGTAAGGGTGATTTCAGTTTGGAGTTGGCTTGTATGCTAGTTGTTAAGTTTGTGTGCAAAATCTAAGCTTTTGAAAGTGTAATCTGTGCAAGTTGTAAGCCTAGAAGTCCACCAGACCTTGTTCCATTGTCACAGAAAACTTGTTTTGCTTAGTGTGATTGATTTATTTGAGCATTGTGTGCTAAGTGCTTATTCCTTGATTGCCTTGACTCCTTGTGCTTCAATAAGCACAAGGGTGCCCCATTGTTCCCAAATCATCCATCAAATAAGCCCACAAGCCAAGTCCTCTTGGCTTGCATCACTTTTGGAAAAAAGCAAGAACACATAGCCAACTGCTTGTGTTCAACAATAAGTCTGGCCACGTTTTTGGATTATAATTTGTTCAAATCTTGCATAAAAAAGGATACTGGATTGAGTTTCTAGCTTATTAGAGGTCACATATTGATAAGAAAAAGAAAAAAATAAAAAAGGAAAAAATTGCAAAAACTTACCCGTAGTAGGACTCGAACACCAGACCTCTCGCTGGAGGGTTAAGTGTCCTACCGCTAATCTAGATAAGTTTTTTTCGTTATAGTTTGTTTTCAAGTGTTATTTAACACGTTTTTCTTTTGATAGCTTAATTAAAAGCCGTGGCTTATTTCCCCATTTTCCAGCTTATTTGCTTTTTGTTTTTGGCTTATTTGAATTTTCCTAGGACCATTATAGGTTTATAGATTTTTCTAGCTTGGTTTCATTTTTTTTCTTTTATTTAATTATTTTCTACAATTTATTTATTAGCCGTTTTTTATAAAAGCATTAAAAAATAGAGAAAAGAATTTTAATTTTTAGGAAAAATAATTTTTATCTTTTAAAATAATATTTTGAGGTTTACAGCTTATTAGGTTTCCTATTTGACTTATTTTTAATTTTATAAGATTTTAGGATTTTTTAGCAACTTTAAAAATTAATATAAAATTAATTAATTGGTTTTAGAAACTTTAATTTACATTTTCTTCTTAGTTAGAATATTTAGGATTTTTGAGAATTTTTTAGAATTTATTTGAGAACTTTTTATTTTTAGGAATATTTTTAATATTATTTTATTATTTAAAAAATCAAAATTTTATTTTTATTTCTTTTTTCATTTTTCTTAAGTTCTTTATCATTAATTAGGACCTTTTCCATTTTTAGAATATTTTTATAACTTTTAGATTTATTTTTATAATTATTTTAAGTTTAATTAGTTTTTAATCATTTTAAATCATTTTTAGAGTTTTAAAAATAGTTTTAATAGGTTTTAATTTTTAGAAAAATACTTTTTAGTCTTCTAATAATATAAGTTAAGAAATTATTCAATAAAATCATATTTTAGACATTTGAATTAGTTATATTTAATTTTAGGGCTTTAATTAGCATTTAAAATTAAATATTTAATTAATAAAAGGTTTTAAAATATTTTTGTTGGATTTTTATCTTTATTTATATTATTTTAGACTTCTTTTTAGTCTTTTTAATTATTGACTTTGTTTTTGGTTTTAGTTAGTTTTTTAATTTGGGTAGTTTTTCACGACTTTACGTCTTTTACGTCGTAGTTTAATTTTAGCATATCCGTCTTTTCATCCTCTCATCCCCATTCTTCTCAATATTAATCTCAAATAATTACAAGTTAATTCACACACATATACCTCCTTGGGAAATGAACTTTCTCTCTTTTTAAGTGATTGGGTCATTAACACTTGATTTTTCTTAAAGTCATTTGTTCGATACTTACCGCTATTTACGCTCTTTTCCTAAAGAGTAGTAAAACTCTACAATCAGTAGATCAAGCTAAGGTAGACGTCATCGCCAAATTACCTCATCCCAAAACCGTCAAAGGAGTTAGGAGTTCCCTAGGCCACGCGGGCTTTTATCGTCGATTCATCAAGGATTTTTCAAAGATTTCTCGACCCATTACACATCTTCTTGAAAAAGAGGCACGTTTTGTCTTTGACGAAGATTGTGTACAAGCCTTTGAAATCCTTAAGAGGAAACTTACCGAAGCTCCCATTCTTGTTGCTCCCAATTGGAACCTCCCCTTTGAGCTTATGTGTGATGCTAGTGATTACGCTATTGGGGCCGTTTTGGGGCAACGTCATGATAAGCACTTCTTGCCTATTCACTATGCTAGCAAGACGATGACCGAGGCTCAACTAAAATACACTACAACGGAAAAGGAGTTCCTTGCCGTGGTGTATGCATTTGAGAAATTCCGACCTTATCTCGTCTTGACGAAATGCATAGTGTATACGGACCATTCGGCTATCAAGTATCTCATGGCAAAGCAAGATGCTAAGCCGAGATTACTTCGTTGGATTCTCCTCCTTCAAGAATTTGATCACAAAATCGTTGACAAAAAAGGAGCCGAGAATCTAGCGGTCGATCATCTCTCTCGTTTGGAAGATCCTCACCAAAGTGTTTACGAGCCCAAGGAAATCACCGAAACATTTCCGCTCGAGACACTTGGTGTAGTGAATTCTAAGCTTGATTCTTCTACCCCATGGTTTGCGGATTTTGCAAATTACCATGCGGGTAACTTCATCATTAAGGGTATGACGACTCAAGAAAAACGAAAATTCTTTCGTGACGTCAAGTTCTACTTTTGGAACGACCCTTACTTGTTTCGAACTTGTGCGGATCAAATCATCCGACGTTGTGTTTTTGGCACCAAAGCTTCTAACATCCTTAGAGCTTGCCATGAGGGACCCACGGGTGGTCACCACGGTGCTAATCTCACGGCTAAGAAGGTGTTTGATGCCGGCTTCTTTTGGCCTACTATTTACCGAGATGCACAAGATCTTGTGAAGTCGTGTGATGCATGCCAACGACAAGGAAAAGCCTCACAAAAAGATGAAATGCCACAAAATATCATTCAAGTATGTGAGATCTTTGACGTTTGGGGCATAGACTTTATGGGGCCGTTCCCATCATCTCGTGGTAATAAGTACATTCTCGTTGCGGTTGACTACCTTTCTAAGTGGGTGGAGGCCAAGGCCTTGCCCACCAATGATGCTCGTGTGGTAGTCAAGTTTTTGAAGCAATTGTTTTCTCGGTTTGGAACCCCTCGTGCTATCATAAGCGATCGTGGAACCCATTTTTCTAACGACCAATTTGAAAGGGTTCTAAGGAAATATGGGGTTACACATCGGCTTTCTACGGCTTATCACCCACAAACGAGTGGGCAAGTCGAGGTTTCAAACCGAGCGTTGAAAAGGATCTTGGAGAGATCCGTTGGGGAAAACCGACAATCTTGGTCGGATAAGTTAGACGATGCTTTATGGGCCTTTAGGACCGCTTATAAGACGCCCATTGGGTGCACTCCCTATAAGCTTGTGTATGGAAAGAATTGTCATTTGCCTATCGAGTTAGAACACAAGGCTTATTGGGCCCTAAAGCATTGTAATGATGATATAGAGACCGCGGGAAAACACCGGAAAATGCAATTAAATGAATTGGATGAATTGAGGGATATTGCTTATGAAAATTCATTGATTTATAAAGAAAAAACTAAAAATTTGCATGATTCTAAAATTAAAAACCGGGTTTTTAACATTGGGGATCAAGTTTTGCTTTTTAATTCAAGATTGAAATTTTTTTCCGGTAAATTGAAATCCCGTTGGTCCGGTCCATTCAGCGTGACTCAAGTGTTTCCTTATGGCACCATCGAGCTAGCTCAAGATGATGGTCCTAACTTCAAGGTGAATGGACATAGGTTGAAGCACTACTTTGGTGGGGAAGTTCCATCCTTGAACTACCTCGACCAAGTCACCTTCCCCAATGATAATTAGTATTGAGGGGATCGAGTCGAGCTCATGACTCGGTAATCAAAAACGAGGTGCCTCGTGGGGGAGTCCCATGCTTATCCTATGTACATATTATCGCTTTCTAATGTAGCTTACGTGTGGGGATTTGTGCCCTTCCAACCTTTGTTCCGTGGTTGTTTATGATATGTGGTTTTTAGATCATGATCTTCACGATTGGAGCCTCTCGTGTTCGTTTTATGGGAGCACTCGATCGTTTGCTTTGGAGACATTTCTCAATATCCATGATATATCCTTTTGATGTTCTAACCTTAGGTTTTTAGCACACTTCATAAACGGCTATTAATTAATGGTTACACCCTTTCCATGCTAGATTAGGCATTCGACTACGTCTCTAGTATGGGGGTGTTTGCACCCCTAGACTCGAAACATTGAGGACAATGTTTAACTTTAGTATGGGGGGGTGAATAGATACTTGCCTTGCCAAACCTTCACGCTTTCCAAAGTTTATGTTTTTGTTATCGTTTTGTTGCAAAATAAGGCTAAAAATGGCCAAATTTTAAAATTTTTCTCATGTTTTATAAGTGTTTGAAGACACGAATGTAGATTTTCCGATGGCGAGAATAAGAGTAATTTTTGACTCGACCGTGCGTGTTGAGCACTTAGCTTTGATTCCTTAACTACATATTAGGCTAAGTCTCTTAAATGAGGACGAGAAATGATAGGGTTAATTATAAGTTACTATGCTAAACGTAGAGTACTCGTATTCTTTCAAAAACTCATGTGTTCTCGTTGTTTGCTTATTCTCCCTTCGCATGTAAATATTTTTTGCTTAATAAATATTGACTTAGCGGTTTAGTTAGGATTGTTGGGTTTCTAGTCTTTTCTAGTAGCTTCCGTGTAATTAAATTGGGAAGACATTAAGGTATCGCCAGCGTCACGGTTTTGAAGTATTGGCACCCCAATAATCGAAAGCTTCACCCAATAATAAGATTTCAAGTGCTCACCTAAATCAAGCAAACAATTTGAAGCCCCACAAGGCCTAAAATCTATGCAAAATTGAAAGTGAATCAAGCCTTAATCTTCAAAGCTTTAAAGATCCAAAATTCGC
This sequence comes from Glebionis coronaria, assembly GCA_025667525.1. Taxonomy (NCBI): domain Eukaryota; kingdom Viridiplantae; phylum Streptophyta; class Magnoliopsida; order Asterales; family Asteraceae; genus Glebionis; species Glebionis coronaria. Next base: position 33,417 of record JANFOE010000919.1, read on the forward strand.
CCTAGCATGAGGATATACGTCTTTGGCTAATAAAACCACCGATGAGGCGGATAATAAAAGGCAAGGCAAGACCTAAGTCATAATAAAAGCTTCATGGCGAAGTTGAATAAAAGATGGAGGTAAACCAAAGATAATAAGGCCCTTCCGTTAGGGGGCGTATAAAAGTCTGGGTAATAAGTCTCATGTTCAAAACCGTTATAAAATCGTGTTTATCGATTCTTCTTGTCAACTTAATTTTTTAACATCGTTGTCTATTAGGAGGGGTTATTGATTTGATGGTCTTAGTTACACCGTTAGGACTCTATTTTTAGACCTAAATCTCTATTATCGCATAAGTCAATGATGTATCCTCGTGAAACATTCAAGACAAAATAAAATATAAGAGATACAACTTAGGAATAATGGGAGGATAAGTACGTGATTGGGGCATATGAATAGTGTTAGCATTACTAACTTATAATGACAATGATCTCGTTGCACGCTTAGCATGGAATTGAAGTGAAAATCGAGGACGACGAAATTATTTCTAACGAAGCATTCACGTGTTCTTATTCTATGAACCTAAACGTCCCATTTTGCGATGAAAATCATACATTATGTCTATAACACAAGTAGTAGTAATAGTAGTAGTGTAGCTAGTTTATCATTCAATAAAGTGAATAAAATGAATTTTGGAGATGCTTTGATACTTTATTCTAGCATTGCGTGAGGGCACGACAATGGTTTAGTATGGGGGAGTGATGAGACTGCTTTTATACATAGTCTCATCTTCCCAAAAGGGCTTAAAATGCATTAAATATCATCAAAATACCCAAATATATGCTTGTGTTTGTTGCTTGTGTATTTTAGGTACGGATATTGAGATAATGACAAAAGATCACAAGAATCATGCAAAAACGAACACGGGAAACGAAGCCGCACAATGAACCAAGCCCTAATGAAGACTTTCCAAAGATCAACCCTTGAAGATTTGAAGAATTATGAAGAAGGGTCCTCCAATTATGAATAATTGACACTTTATACCCTTGTGTCCTCATAATTACAAGTTTGGTCCCTAAAGTTTGTCAAAATTACAAAAAGGGCCCTCCACTTTGAAGATTTGGCAAGTTTAGCCCCTCAACAAAGCTAAATTGTCAACCAGTATCATCCAAAAAGTCAAATACATCATGAAGTCCTTCAAAGTACAAGAAATGACAAGTTTGGTCCTTTGAAAAAATCCAAAATTACACAAAGGACCCTCAACTTTCAACATTTGGCAAAAATGGTCCCTCAATCATCAAGACTTGGCAATTTCAGTCCTCCAAAATATCAATTATGCAATTCTAGACCATTATCATTGAAGAAAATACCAAACCAGCCCTTGAAGAATTCAAATATGGCAAGAATTACCCCTGATTTCACTTTGTAAAAGTTTTTGGGCCAAAAATGAAAAAGGGCAAAAGTTGACAAAGCTTATTGTGGCGATGATAGAAGTTTGTAACACATTTGACAAGTTCATAAAAGATGGGGGTGTTAAGCTGGCAGACAAGGAAGTAACCTAGACCAGTGGTGGGGTGACACGTGCCCCACTCACTCTCTCCACCAATGAGGATCCACCATTTCTCCATGTCACTTTCCACTAAAAACCTGTTATAACTAATCTTGGATTAGTTTAACCATTTGGCGCTTAACACAATTTTTAAAACCCAAATCAGATCAAACATGCTACTATTTACTCAAGAACACAAATTGGGTAAAATTGATTAAGCAACAATTATGCTTCCATCACCTCCAGAATTATGATTAGTAGTCTTCTAATCATAACCCAACTTCAAAAACCTTTGCCACGTCACTCATGTGCTCACATGATAAACCCTTGCTACACACTTTTGGGGATACTGCCAAAACCAGCCAGAGAATCAACCATCCAGAAACAAGCTTACACTTTAAGCTTTGTTTGAGCCCTTAGATCAAATTCCAACAGCTATCTCCTTCACATACGTCCAAGAATCAGTTACATGAAGCATATGAGTTCAAATTCAAGAGGGCATTTTTGGAACTTCAACCATTAGGGTTTTTAGTTTTTAGCTGTAACTTAGCTCATTGTATGCCTATATAAAGGCTTAGGGGTCCAACATTTAGTCTTTGCTTTTGATTTTTCCTTGGTTCAAGTTTCTATAAATCCTATTTCTAAGTTAATGAAATTGAGTTTGAAATCTTGAAGAAAAGTCATTGGCCAATCTTATTTACTGCTTTCATTTGTTATATGCTTGTGAGTTCTTGAAGTTCAAAACCTGTTTTCAAAAGAGGATGTGCAAAAGTTTGCATATTTCCTCATTTTCTTGATATTTTGCTAAGTCTTGTTCCAATCTTGGAATTCTTGGGCTATAGGGCTGATCATAGCATCCTAACTGAGTTGGTTAAGGTGTGGTGAGGCTTATAACTTGGGGATAATCAAGTGTGGGGTAACAAGTTTGCATTAATCAAGTTTTTCCAAGTTTCTGATTTTTATGATATTGTGCATAACCCTTGTTTAATCTTAGCAGGCTTATTGTGGAAGCTTGTGCTTGTTCTTGCTAGCACATAAGCTCAAAATTCGTGGGTGTGGATGTACATCCATGAGTATTGCATACTTAATCTCAAAGTCTGCTTAAATTGTGATTTTTGGTGATATTTGTATGAAACTTGTGTTCTTGTGAATTTTGTGGCTTGTTCTTGCTTGAATCTGTTTATTATACTTGTTTTAGTGTTAATTGATGCTTGGTTGGCCTGAAATCTCATTGTGCTTTTGAAAATTTTGATTTGAAAAAGTTAAAGGGGTGTTTGGGTCTACTGGTTTATGATTGTAACTTGTTATTGTGTTAAGAGTTTGTGTTGTTCATGCTTTGTATCTGCTATACCTTTGTTTGAGAGTGTTTTGCTGCAAGTTTTTGGGTTTGAACACTTGAATTAAACAATATGCTATATAGACCTTGTTTCTGCTTGTTTTGACCTAGGATTTTGGGAACACCTAGTGTGTATGCATGCTTAGGGATAAAGTGGTTTAAACAAAGTTAATATAACCTGTTTGAAAGATTTGAGGTGTTGAAATTGGCTTGTGTGTCAAATACATTAGCAAAGTGGAAAAACTGCATGTGTTAGTGTTCATCAGTAACTTTCATTGCTTGAATCTTGCTTAATTCTTTGAACCAGTGCATGAAACCTGTTTAGACTTGCTTATTGAAGTTTATTATAGCTTGTGTGTGCATTTGGTTGAATTTGGCTGGCTGATTTGTGCTGAAACTGCTCATAAGTGCTTAACTGCTTATTGTTCATGTCTGTGCAATGTCTGATGAATGATTGATTAAACTGTATCAATTGGGTGTTAGTGATTGTGTTATTTTGATTGTTATTGACTCCTTTTGATCCAAATATCATTTGGGTGCCTTTGTGAAATCTGAATCTCCAAAAAATTCACTAAAGACAAAAAGTCAAAATAGTCAAGCAGTGGAAAAAGTTTCCACTGCTCAACATCCAAAACTAGCCCCTGCTAGTGCAATTTTGTCATCAGCTTATCATTAAGCTATTCTAGCTTATTCTGACTTGCAACAACTTATTTTTTGTAATAGATCTTCATTATTTGACCCATTTAAGTGAACTGGAGCTTATGAGACTTTGACTTTGACTTTTTACTAGAAAACCAACTTGTTTGACTTTTAACATAAGTGCTTATTTGATTTTCCAGCTTATTGAGAGTGCTTATTGAGTAGGTTTTTGATTATTAAGCTTAGTCTTGTCATAAGAAACATTTTGCAACTTGAATCAGCTTCTGAGGTGGTCTAGATCATAAAAACGACTATTTTGTCGTTTTGTGAATAAGTTTGTGACTTGTTTCTGGCTTATTAAGTGGGCTTATTTGAAAATTCTTTTTGCAGAAGTCTTTGTTAGGTCAAAAGAAGCTTGTGTGTAAAATTTTAGCTTATGGCATCAGCTTATAGCTTAATGGGCTCAAAAGCCCATTAAGAATAAGCTGCTTATTATAAGTTGGCTTATTTCACATTTTCAGCTTTTGGGCCTTTGGAAAAAGTTGTTTAAAATCAAATTTTGAGTCAACCTGTGCTTTTTGGGCTTATTTTGAACACTTTTTCTTATTGGGCCTTAATTAAGCCCAATAAGGGACTGTTTTGGGTTTGGCCCATTTTCTAGGCCCAATAGGGGTATTTAGGTAATTTCACTTTCATTTCTGAGTTATTTAGGTTAAATTAAGCTAGTTTGCAAGTCTTTAGAATTTTTTATAATTTTTGGATTTTTAATATTATTTTAATATTATCTTATTATTAAAAATTAAAAGTCTGATTTTCTAGGTTTTTATATTTTTCCTAGGTTTTAAACATTTAATTAGGATTTTTGCAACTTTCTAATTATTTTTTAGGTCTTTTAATTATTTTTTATAATTAATTTAAGATTTAATTGATTTTAGGAGTTTTTAATTGTTTAAAAATAGTTTTAATTGGTTTTAAAATTTTGAAAAATAGTTTTTAGCTTAATTAGAGTATTTTTGAGGTTTACAAACTTTAAAATCTTGTTTAGGGCTTTTTAATAATTAATTTTGATTTTTAGGGCATTAATTAGCATTAAAAAGTCATTATCTAATTAATTAAAAGGTTTTTGCAAGTTTTGATTTTTTGTAAACTCTTATAATATTATTAGGGATTTTTGGTAATTTTTAGAAATTTTTAGGTTTAAATTTTAATTTTGGTAGTTTTTAGGATTTTACGTGTACGCCTTTTTAGACTTAGTTTAATCCGCCATCATAACCGTCATTCTCTCCCAATCCCTTTTCTATTTTTCTTTTCTCAAATATAATCACAAATTAATCCATATCATTACACACATAACACACTAGCCTCCTTGAGAACGAACTTACTTAGGGTCATTCACACACGGTTTTCCTAAATCGTCGTGCTCACTTGCCCTACTTTGTGCATCCTTTTCCTAAAGGTGTACAAAACCTCAACATCAATTATACGAGCCAATGTCGTAAAAACATCATTCAATACGCCTTATGACGTTGTATAAAGTTAAATAAAAACCGTATATGAATATGGTTACGAAAACCAAAACACAAACATAATATCATTAGTATGACCCCGTATTGCTAGTCAGGCAATACATCGTAATTCGGAGCGTACAGCAGTATTTTGTTAACTGGATTATTATAAGCCGCATGACATTGTTACCTTACTAAACCAAACAACGGGTAGCTAACCCGATACTCAATTTGCCCATCTAAGTTAGCGTGTCGTCACAAAGGTCACGCTATGGAAATCTTCTCATACATAAATTCGCTTACCAATCAATGTGGCACGACGGGGATCAACCGTCAAGGCGCGAACTGGGGTGATCGTCCCCAAATAGTACTATTATATGCACAAGTGTCTACCAATCCCGGTAGTTCACAATTCATGCTAATGGGACTTTTAGTGACATAACCTAACTTTAATAATCCATTTGATTTCATCTATCGGGTCCTTTAATCATTTATCGGGTCATACAATCGGGTCATACAATCATTCGGGTCCAAATCAATAAACAAACAATCGGGACAAATGGTGTTCTATTTTATAAAAACTAACATGTTATCTCCCTCGCGGGTTTATAAAACATTTCATAAAAACATTTAAAAGAGTGCGAGGCTATGAACTCACGTTGATGTGGGAAGGCGGGTTATCGACAATTCGGACGTACGGTACGTGCTTCAATCACGGAAACCTAGACAAATAATACTTGTCTTAGACTCATGTACAATGACTTTATAAAAATAACAATTATGTATACATATGATGATTTTATATATGATGATCAAGTGGGTTTACATATTCTCGTTTGCTCATTTTAGTGTTATGTGTCGGTAACGTTTATACTAGTTTACTAGTTTTACCTATTTACGTGTTTTAAGTCAAATAAACTTATTATAAGTTCTTTAACTTGTATTAATCCATGTTATACTTATATTATCAGTATCTACACTTTACAAGTTGGGCCTAAATGGGTTAAGTCTAATAAGTTCTTTTTATAAGTGTTTAACTTATTTAGTCCAATTATTAGTCCAATATGTTTACTTAGCTCGTTAATGTCCGTATGTCCTATAGTTCGGGTTTTATCGGTTTTTACTTGTTTTAGATACTTATATATCAGTATGTGAGTTTATAAACGTTTATATTAGACGGGTCCAACCGTCTAAGTTTTATTTAGCAAAAACGTTAATTTTACAGTAATAGCCGAAAAAGTCGTAAAAATCATGTTTATAGTTTTTATTCCACTACCATTTTTATAATTTATACACTTATTTAACCTTTTACATATTTATATAAATAAAATCCATAAGTTAGTGGGTTTTTATTTTACATTTTATACAATATAATTTTGAGTGCTTATATATTAATAATAAACATTAATTCTCAAAATCTGATTTTTATCTTCATGTTCACCATTTTTATCATATCTAGAGTTCTATAATGAATTAGAAGCTCATTTTTGGGTGGCATGATCTTCATATTATGTGCTACATTTAACTTAGTTATAGCTACTGTTCATTTTAAGTTTATCTTGCCTTAACCGTCCCTACAAAACTTCTTATTCAGATTAGCACCCTCATCTTGTTTTGATCATATCTCACTCATTATAATGATTCCATTGCATGACCAACTCTCACATGTGTATAACATCTTGTACTTACTGTAAATTGATCATACCATGCAATTTTATAAGTTCAAGTTTTAGTTATATACTGTTTTTAGACAGCCAACTAAATAAGCATGATTTTAGCCTCATTTCTTATAGTTATTAACCTTTTTAAGCATATCTATCAACACTTGATCCCCACACAACATTTTTATCATCATATAATCATCATATACATATACAATAGGAAATAAAATACATGGTTACATAATCAAAATAACAAGAAGATGGGGAGAACAATCTTTATACCACCATGATGATGTAGGTTGTGATCAAAACATGGATTTTGATGGAAAAACTTGTGGATAACCAAGACCATCTTCAAGGCCACCAATCTTCATGAACACCTTGTGGAAAATCAGCCCTAATAATCCATGGAAACTCCTCCTTGGATGTTATAATCACCACCATTCAAGAGAGCTTCAAGAGGGCATCAACATATGTATGAATAACATAGGATTTTGTGGTTAAATTTGATCAATGATGGTGTTTATGGTGAGGATATGGACGGCATCTTTGAGAGAGAGTGAGAGAAAATGTTTGTTTTGCATGGATGGAAATGAGGGTGTGTGTGTAGCTAGTTGTTTTGACTAGTGGAAGTTTAACTTGTAAGCTAAAGTGACAAGTGGTTGCTACTTGTTTAAGGCTTGACACCTAAGGGTGTTGAGTCCATGGTTTGGCCGTCCCATGTTAGTGGGGTGGGGCAAGTGTAAACTTGTCTCATCCCACTAATTTACGGGTATTCCTCGATTCTAGTTTCCTCGATTTGCGTGCCCTCGGGTCGTTTTACGAAAAATGTTTTTATAAATTATGAATCAACGGCACAAAACGAATCTAATAAAAATTGTTTCATCAAAAACGGAGTTCGAAAACGTAAATACGTAATCCTAGGGTTTCCGGTTTAGTCGTAAAGGACGTTAAAATAAAATCGTAAGTCCTAATCTCTTCTCGTAAATTTGTGATTTTATGAACTAACACAAATTTAAAACTCCAAAATAATATTCACGGATAAATTTATTTTCTGGAATGTCGGACTGTCACCAAAGACAGTGTATGTAAACGTAAGCACGTAACGTTGAATCCTCCGGTTTAGACGTAGTCGATGCTACTTCATGACGTAAATCCAAATTTCTTCCAAAAATAAGTGAGTTCATAAAATAATATTTTCAAATAAATATTGAGAATAAAATATCAACCATAAATTGACGGATTGTCACAGCATTTACCCCTAAACAGGATCTTTGTCCTCAAAGATCATCTTACTACTCGCTTCTTATAGAGTTAAAGCCATGTGGGTATTTCCTCCACATTTGGTCTTTTCTCACAAGTGCAATTTATTACAATACGCGAGTTCTATCAAACATAACTACGGAAATAAGATCAGGCTTAATGTTGACTTACTTTCTCTATCCATGATGTTCACGGGTTTTTGATGAATGCAACTTTTCGCCGATCTAAGCTCTACTAAGAAATAATCAGATTCTCACTTGATAGATATTCCATCAAGTTCGATATACGAAACATAATTCACGTATCTCTTGAAGTCCTTGGGTAGATCCAGCTTATATGCCTTTCAAATCAAATCTTTTACATCATCTCAATGGTCCCATACAACGAGGACTTATATCCCATGATTTGTCAGATCATTAATTCATTTCTCCAAGGTTAAAAATTGTGGCATAACTTCGCTACCCATCTGGCACTCCAAGATCTACATTTCATATTCACATAACCTCTTGCCCACTACCGGCTATCAATAATCAAATCCTAATTTCAACAATCATTTCAGATCTCGCGGTTCGGGTATTTTGTAAGGCTAGGTTCGCCATCATAGGAAACCTTAAACCTAAAAGACATGTCCACTCACAATGGGTGTATGTCGGGTGTCTTCATCTCAACTCCTGCTTACAGATGCTCTAATATTTAGATCCTAACAAGAATCGATCTCAATCCTAATACGATGATTATCAATGATAATCCTTCCAAAGGAAAGCTGTTGGGAATCTAAACTTATTAGATTCCCTAATCATTGATTTAAACATAATTAGGCTGATAGATAGTCCCTTGCCTGTGCCTAGGAGGCAGGCAAGTTTCGCAAGACTCACAGAGATCCAAGTCTCTGTGAGCAACCTCAGAGGAGTCCATGTCAGAGACATTGTCAGGGAAGTCGAAGATTACCCGAAGACATACTCCTTGGCTGTGATGGATAACAGCCAAGATGTATCAGGGACTCTGAGGGGTTGAGAGTTAACAGGGGTGGCAATACCCTGATAACTCTCAGCACACTTTGGACATGCCATTTGTGTGTTCGAGACTATGAAGAATAAGGAAACTGTTTTTGACAACTGTTCCTTAAAGCATAATGGAAGACTACCAAGAATAGAAGGACATCATGTGACTGATGTGGGAACTTGTAAAAGCTTGTGTAGTCAACATCAAGTACTGTTTAAGTCAAACTCGTAACACTATAAATAGGATGTGTATCCATGCATTAATGTTAAACACTTTGAGATATTAAGAACATTAGTGCATATAACTTAGTGAATCAAACAGCTACGACTGTATTCATAAGTTAGGGTTTATTGTTGTTCAAAGTGTGCACAACACATTGTCATCAAACTGTGTTATCCATAACACTTATAATTCTTTATTATACAATAATAAGATTACGTTTGAAAAGTAATACCTTGTGTTGATTAAGCTAAGATTAGGGTTTCTTGCATTGATTAGGGACTTTCAATTGGTATCAGAGCGGTGTTTGATATTAAAACCTTCAAGAAACATCGTTCTCAGTTTTTTAATCAAGATCCACCATGCCGGAAACTTCTAGCCCACAATCACCTTCCACAAACCCATCTTCACCAAGACTTAACCCTCCAGCCAATGACGATGATCTACCCCAACTTCTTGACTCAAGAGGTGGATCACACGTAACCAGTGTACCAGTCTTTGATGAAGAAGACTTTGCCAGTTGGAAGAGTCAATTTCTTGTATACCTTGATGGACTTGAACCTTTTCTCTTAGAAATTTTAGAAAATGGTCCATATATTCCCATGGCGCTTACATCCACTGAAGAAAACCCTCTTCCCAAACCTATCAAACAATGGACTTCAGCTGATAGGAAATTAGCAAACCAAGATAAACATCTCAAAAGCATCATAATTTCCTGTCTTCCCAAGCATATCATGAAGTCTGTCATTCAGTGTCCCACAGCTAAACAAATGTGGACAGACCTCATTCTTGGACATGAAGGACCCTCTGAAACAAGAGAGACAAAGATTCAGGCACTCAGACTTCAGTTTAATGCCTTTAAGTCACTTGAAGGTGAAAAGGTTCAGCAAACCTATACTAGGCCGAAGATTCTTCTAAATGACCTTGCTATGAATGATGTCACTATTGGTCAAGCTGAGATCAATGCTACTTTTGTCAACAGCCTTCCAAGAAAGTGGCTGAGCATGAATCAGACTCAGAGAGCTAACAACTCAATCAAAAATGATACCCTTGCTCAGCTCTATGGTAAGTACAATTATGAAGAAGGGCTGATCGATACTATCTACAAATCAGAGACTGAAAGATTTGTAGTCCAAGGAGCATCTTCCAAAGCTTTGATCTCTGCAACACATCCTCATGACAGCGATTCTGATATTGAAGAAGATACCCGTAGCAGCCAAGAGTTCTTGTCAGACCTCAATGCAGAATTCCATGAAAGAGCATTGCTAGCCAACCAAAGAAGATACTACAAAAGATCTGGAAGAGTAGGATCAGCTAGCAAACCAACTGACAGGTCAAAAGAAACCTGTTTTGCCTGTGGAAAGCTTGGACATTATCAAAAAGATTGTCCTTCCACCAAGACATCCTCACCCTCTTATCCATCATCTTCATCCAAACCCTACAAGTTCAAACAACATAACAACTCATCTCAATCCAATTCTTCAGACACTGAGAAGAAAGATTACAAAAATAAGTACAAGGCACTTAAAGCTGAGTTAGAACAAATGAACTTGAAGATTGAAGCTATGTCCAAAAAGAAAGGTGGTGAGAAAAAGACAGAGAAAGGGTTGGTTGCTGAAACTTATGATTGGAATGATGAACCACTGACTTCAGATGAAGAAGACACCACAAGAGTCAGGGCTTTTATGGCGATAGCTGAGGATGAACCAGCTGTTGGAAAAGGTGATGCTAGATCAGGACAATGGGTTGACATCACAATGAAAAAGGTACACATGCTTTTATCTATGTCTGATAGTGATGAACGTAAGCATGTCCTTGATTACACCATTGTTGATTTGCACTTTGTTGAGGAACAAAGAAAGAACCTACTTGATAAGTTTCACTCTATTAAATCTGAAATGATAAATGCTAAGGCTGAATGTGAAACTCTCAGGCGGGTTAATTTAGAGAAAATATCCCTGCAAAATGAAGTAGCTAGATTAACCTTGAAAAACATAGCTCTAAATGATCAAGTCTCTGAATTGAACAAGATTATTGAAAAATGGCTGTGTGCTAGGTTTACTATTGATAAATTGCTTAGGGATGAAGTGCCTGCTGACTTAAACAGGGATATAACTGCTAAGAATAAAAAGCTGAGGATTCTCACCAAACCCAAAGACATTGTCTTTAAATCTACAGAGACTATTCATATGTCAGATACCTCTTTGACTAATGACCCTGTCTCTGAAGATGTGGCTGAGCTACCACCTTTGCCCAAACTCTCTGGAGTTGAACCTAGCCGCTCTTCTAGATCTGCTAAGGACGAACTTAGGACAGATATTGAGAATCCTCCAGCCAAAGTTTTTCTTGTGCCTGCTAAACAAACTGGTAAACAAGTAGCTTTTAAGCCTGTCACTTCTAAAACTGTGAATAAGGTTGACCCCACCACTGAAGATCGCTTGTTGTCTCTTATGAAAGAAGTAGAACTCTTGAAACAACACATTAAGCCTTCCGCTAAATGCTCTACTTCTCATGAACCTAAGTCAGTCCTAGGTGAACCCAAAGGGGAAAGGTTAATCAAACCTTATTGCAATGTATGTAAAAATTCTCACCATTCGACCTTAGATCATGACAGACACATAACAGCTAAAAGAGCTCAGACACCGTCTAGGGACAGACCACAGAATTCCAAAAGGCAACAGGGAAATTACAAATCTTATCCTCCCTGTACATTCTGTCGGTTCACAGACCATCACTTAGACGAGTGTGGTGACTTCCCTGGGTGTGATATATGTGGGAGTTACAACCATGAAACAATGAACTGTCCATCCCAACGCCAAAAGTTTTTCAGGAACACAAGAGTTGCTAACAAGCAATTCAGGGAACCCACTAGAAAGTGGGTTCACCATAGGAACTAATCTGTTTCTATGTATCTGTGCAGAAATATCTCAAGGAATCGGTATGGTATCTAGATAGTGGCTGTTCTAGACACATGACAGGGATTCAACAATACCTGCACAGATACTCAAAGGAGCCAGGTCCCAAAGTGGTGTTTGGAGATAACTCTTCAGGTGACACAGAAGGATATGGCTCAGTGAACTGCAATGGGATCACTTTTACCAGGGTTGCATATGTGAATGGTCTTAAACACAATCTTATTAGCATCAGCCAATTATGTGATGCTGACTATAAGGTTTTGTTTACTAAGACTCAGGGAACCATATTCAACAAAAACAATGATGTTGTGCTGATTGCACCTAGAAGGAGAGATGTTTATGTCATCAACATGGCTGTGTGCTCTGAAGACAGTTCAAATTGTTTTCTTGCCAAAGCCTCTGAAAGTGTCAACTGGTTGTGGCACAAAAGATTGTCTCATCTCAACTTCAAGAACATCAATAAGATAGCCACTCAAAACTTGGTTGCTGGTCTACCTTCAGTAATGTTTTCCAAAGACAAAACGTGTTCTGCCTGTGTCAAAGGAAAACATCACAGGTCTTCATTCAAGACTAGGCAATCATTCTCTATTGACAAGTGCTTACATCTCCTTCACATGGACTTGTTTGGGCCTGTCAAACCTCAAACCATTAATCACAACAAATACACCTTGGTCATAGTTGATGAATTTTCAAGATATACATGGGTGTTCTTCCTCAGAAGGAAAAGTGATGCTGCTGAAACCATCATGTCCTTCATCAGACAGGTTGAAAATATGAATGATGTTAGAGTCAAAGCTCTAAGAAGTGATAATGGTACAGAATTCAAGAATCATCAACTTGAATCATTTTGTGATGAAAAAGGGATTTCTCAGAACTTCTCTTCAGCTGGCACTCCTGAACAAAATGGTGTGGCTGAAAGAAGAAACAGGACTCTGATTGAAGCAGCAAGAATTATGTTAAATGGTGCAGCCTTACCAAAGCAATTTTGGGGAGAAGCTGTTCACACTGCCTGCTACACTCAAAACAGATCAATCATTGTCAAAAGACATGGCAAAACCTCCTATGAAGTTTTCAGAAAAAGATCTCCAGACGTCAGCTATTTTCATGTGTTTGGATGCCCTGTGTTTATTTATAACTACAGGGATAAACTTGGAAAGTTTGATGAAAAAGCTGATGATGGTTTCTTTTTGGGATACTCTCCAACAGCCAAAGCCTTCAGAGTATTTAACATCAGAAGACAAGAAGTAGAAGAAACATTCCATGTCAGATTCAATGAAGATGATGAAGTCATACAGAGAACAGGAACAGAGGGTGATGAAGTAGATTTTAATGAAAATATTTCTTTCCCAAGTGATGAGTTCACAGAACCCAGACCTACCAGTCATCATCACTCCAACACTCTCACTCCTTATGTCCCTGCTTTTGACCCTCTGTCTACTCACAACATAGAAGTTCCTACTTCTCAAGAACTTGATGAAGAAGAACCTCAAATCTTTGATGGTCCTTCTCATGATATTGATGACTCACCAATTCTTCAAATCTCTGAAGATTCTCCTGCTGATAATGTAATAGCTTCCCTTGATATGGCTGAATAAGACTCTGACACTGAAGTAGTCTTTGAAGAAAGCCCGCCTAGTCAGCAGGATGAGACTCAAATTGTACCAGCTGTGCCCTCAAGTACCCCTGCTCTTGAATCCCCTGCTCCTCAAAATAAGTGGTCAAGAGATCAACACATTCTTCTTGTCAACATTATTGGGGAACCAAATGCAGGGGTCACAACCAGACAGCGAATCCAAGACTCAGAGTCAGCCTCAGCCAATGAATGTCTATTTGCTGAATTTCTTTCACAAATTGAACCTAAAAGAGTAGCTGAGGCTCTGGTAGAAGAAGGATGGGTAGCTGCTATGCAAGAAGAAATCAATCAGTTCAAAAGGAACAAAGTATGGACACTAGTGCCAGCTCCACCTGGAAAGAATATCACAGGCACTAGATGGATCTATAGAAATAAGATGGATGAAATTGAGAACATCATCAGGAACAAGGCAAGACTGGTAGCACAGGGGTTCTCTCAGACTGAAGGAATTGATTATGATGAAACTTTTGCACCTGTTGCTAGACTTGAGGCCATCAGAATCTTTCTTGCTTATGCTGCCTATATGAACATCACTGTGTATCAGATGGATGTTAAGAGTGCCTTCCTCAATGGTGATTTGGCTGAGGAAGTGTATGTTGCACAACTTGAAGGATTTGAGAACAGCGAGTTTCCCAACCATGTGTACAGACTTCACAAGGCAATGTATGGTCTGAAACAAGCTCCAAGAGCATGGTATGAAACTCTTTCAAATTTCTTATCTGAAAATAAATTTATCAGGGGTTCTATTGATAAAACACTCTTTACCTTCAAGGACAAGAGTGATTTCATCATTGTGCAGATTTATGTGGATGATATCATCTTTGGGTCAACAAATGTCAATCTTAGTAAACGTTTTGCTAAATTAATGACCAAGAAATATGAGATGAGTATGATGGGTGAATTAACTTACTTTTTGGGCTTTCAAATTAAACAATGTCCTAAGGGAATTTCTATTTGTCAAGAAAAGTATGTTAAGGATTTACTTAAAAAATATGACTTAGCTGACTGTGCATCAGTGAAATGCCCCATGCTTCCACCCAACAACTTGGGCCCTGATGAGTCAGGGGTCTCTGTCAATGAGACTTTATATAGAGGTATGATTGGGTCACTGATGTATCTAACAGCCAGTCGTCCAGATATCCAATTCTCCACATGTCTCTGTGCAAGGTACCAAGCTAACCCAAAAGAATCCCATCTAGTGGCTGTTAAGAGAATTTTCAGGTATCTCAAAGGAACACCATCCCTAGGTCTATGGTATCCAAAGGAATCAGGCTTTGATCTCAAGGCCTATTCAGATTCAGATTATGCTGGATGCTATATTGACTGGAAAAGCACTTCAGGCAGCTGTCAAATCCTAGGAGGAAAATTGGTTGGATGGAGTGCTAAGAAGCAAAACTCTATGGCTATGTCTTCAGCTGAAGCATAATATGTTGTTGCAGCCAGCTGCTGTGCTCAGGTGCTCTGGATGAAAAGTCAATTGGCTGACAATGAAATCTTGTATGACAAAGTATCAATCTTTTGTGACAACACCAGTGCCATTACCATATCCAACAACCCTGTTCTTCACTCTCGCACCAAACACATTGATATCAGGTATCATTTTATCAGGGATCATATAATGAAGGGAGATATTGAGCTGCATTTTGTTCCCACAGAGCTGCAACTAGCTGATATATTTACAAAGCCTTTGGTTGAACCTTCGTTCAATAGGCTAGTTGCTGAGCTAGGGATGCTCAATATCTCAAAGCCTGTGGCTTGATATTAAATGTGTTCATTAAATGATTGATTCTATATTAAATGTTTTTCACATGAAACTAGGTAGTTACTTTCCAAGTAAATGCAAAAAACATTCTCAAATATTTAATCATTTATTTTTCGGATAACGAGGAGACAAACTTTTTGAAAGGTCAAGGGGACCCACTTGAGCAGTAACTTTCGCACCTTGCATTTAATACGGTTGAATAACTGTTCACTTAAGTTTTAATATATATTGTCTTCTTTCTCTTCTCACCCACCACCATTCTAAAATCTACTTCTCTCTCTAAGTTTTTATCTCTCTCAACCATCCGCCATTTTCATTCACCTTCAACCTCAAATCCATGGCGTTTCCCGTTCCAAAAGCCTCCAATGTTAACTTCGAGATCAACGAGAGCATCCTCGCCTCCAACAACGCCATTGGATGGATTAAGGCACCAAACAGCACCTATTCAGATCTGGTAAATTTCATGCAGAATTGTGACCTAAATGAAGCCTTCACCAAATCTCCATCCACTTTTTACCAAGAATACCTTAGGGAATTCTGGTATTCTGCTAAAGTAGTAGAAGACACCATTACATTTAGCCTTTCATGCAATGAACATCCCTTTGCCTTCTCCCTTAAAGATTTTTCTAGTGTGGCCGGACTAAAACATAGAGATGAATGCCTGAAGGCAGTTGACAAAAAGGCTGTCAAGGAAGCCCTGGCCACACTCAACCCTTGCCATGACGTTAACCCTGCCCTCACACTAGCTGAAGTCCTCGCCAAATCCCCTCTGAAGATTAAGTATTTCACTCCTATGTGGCGTGTCCTCTTCACCCACATTGTGAAGTCCCTGGGAGGAATGCAGGGATCACAGGATCAGATGTCGTTTAATCATCAGGCTATTACGTATGGATTAATCTGGGGAGCTGATGTTGACGTTGGAAGCATCCTATTCTCAAACCTGGTAGAACAACTGAAAAGAAGGAATCAGGTCAGGGAAAAGAACATCTGTTATGTGCGCTTCCTGTCCCTGATCTTTGAAAGTTTGCTGGGAGAAAATTACCACAAGAAGGCCTTGACTGCTCTTAAGCCCTATCGCATCACAGGCGCCATCTACAAGGAAATAGGAGCTGAGGATATCCCTGTCACCGCCCACATGCTGAACGTGGCCAACCAGGTACCAAACGCTGAGAAGCCCTTGCTCCCTTCCTCTGAGAAGGTGAATACTTCTAGTGTCGCTGGCAAGTCTATGTCTTTGACCTCTGGGCAGCACACTACTAAGTCCAAGGCTTCATCTGGCCAACAACCAAAGAAGAAGAAAATCCCCTCTTCTTCCCACTCCAAAGCTGTTATTAAGGCCAAGGAAAAGAAGACTGACACCGCCTCTGGTCCAGATACTCGTGTGGATTCAGAATCTTTGGCTAACAAACAACAGGCGTCTAGTGTCTCTAGGTCAGCAGAGACAACAGGAAACCAGCCAAACCAAGCTGATATCTCACAGGTAATCAGTGTACATTTTTAGAGGTTCACAAGCAACCACTCTCATTTGTCTGTAGGAGAGAGTGGTGAAGTTAGGGTAATCCTCGACGCATAGAAGTCTGTCTTTACACTTAGAATACTTTAAGACTTATGTACACCCTGTCTTTGCACCAGGGAATGATTCATTTGTGTTTATAAAGCACCCCGATGACCCTGAACCCTCTAGACAGTATTCAGGCTAACAACAACCTGAATACACTAATGTCTCAACCTTGATCAGCTGTACTTCACACAGCCTCTTGGTTCCCTCCTTAAAAGAGTCCCAAAGGATTTATCCTTTCAGGGGGAGCTGAATCATCACCCTCAGCTTTCCTAGGGGCAGCGTAACAGGCGACCTACAACAACATATGTTTCACTCTTAAAAGAGTCCCAAAGGTTTTACCTTTTGGGAGGCTGAATAATCACACTCAGCTTTCCTAGGGGCAGCGACTGGCGATCCATAAACAACATATGTTTCACAATCAAAAGAGTCCCAAAGGTTTTTTACCTTTTGGGGGGGCTGAATAATCACACTCAGCTTTCCTAGGGGCAGCGAATGGCGATCATTAACCACACTTTATTCACACTTAAAAGAATCCCAAGGATTTATCCTTTGTAGTGGCTGAGTAATCACCCTCAGCCTCTCTGGGACAGCGAAATGGCGACCATTCTCCTTATATTTTTCCCTTTTACTAATTACAACAAACTTGCAGGCTGAAATTGTACAGCCAGTCGTAGAACCTCAGGTACAACAAGAAACGGAGGCTGATACAATGACTCAGGACAAACCAAATGATGAAGAGCCTGTGATAAACGATGATGAAGAAATGCTCTCATTAGAGGATTATGTCTCTGATATTGAGCAAATGCCTGAAGATGAATTCCCTGAGGGAATGTTTGATGAAGAGGATGAAGAAGATGAGGACGACCAGCTGTCTGCCTCTCCTCCTAAAGATATCGCTGTGTCCACACCAGCTGATGACAAGACTTCTCCTGTCAAGGAAGCTGTTGACACTCCAAACTCTGCTACATCTGCAACAACAGTCTTCCAAAGACCAACGTATGATCCAACAGCCGAATTCCTCATGTTTGATCATCCTGCCCAGACCAAATTTGACTTAATTCCAAGGGGGGATGATTTTGCTCAGCAAAGCCTCAATATCAAGAATCTTCAGCCCGTACATCATCAATCTGATATTGAGCGCTTATCAAGGAAGCTGGATGTGATCAAGTCAGAGATGCACAATTTTACTGTGACATTTCCAGGCATCATAAAGAAGGCTGTGACTGAGGCTGTCACTGAGCCAATACAGGATGGTGCAAGAAAAGGTGTAGCCCAGGGACTTAGTCATCTCTCAACACGAATCAAGGATGCTATTGACTCAGCTGTCCCTGCTATGTTCCGTGAACATGAACTCACCCTACACAGGCAATTTAATGCTGTTCGCAACAGGCAATACAACCATGCTAACTTTATTGTCAGGCGTGTTAAGGCAAATACTAATGCCAATGCCAACCTCTTGCTGAAGATTGCCAGGGCTTCAAGAAAAAGACAACGTGCCATGGCTGCCTCTGTGGAGCAGATTGCAAGACGTTTTCAGGCACGTTCATCCAAGCATCAGCGAAGTAAGGATGAGCGTGAGGGGGAGAAGAATACTACACTCAGCCTTGCATCTGCTGAACAAGGCTCATCATCAGCTAATCCCTCAACTACACCTGTTCCTCTACAAGTCATCACACCAGTTATTGTACCTGATGATGAGGATGATACTCAGGGGGAGCCATAAGATGGAGCTGACTCATCTAAATATCTGATCTTAGTTAACATCAGCAAGCCTGAGGATGATGATGAGCCAGCGGCCAAGAAACTAAAATTCACTGTGAGCTCTCTTCCCAAAGCTATTCAAACTCAGGCTCAGACAGCGTTCATCAATAAAGCTGATGTTTTGAAAAACATAAGTGTGGAGTCCTCTGTCTCGAAGAAAGGAAAGGAGATAGTTTTGGTTGATACTGACACCAAACTTATGAAGATAGCTGCGATGCTAGAGACAGGAGGATCCACCACAGACCTTTCCCACTTTTCAACCTTTACACCTTCCGATGAGATTCCTTTAACCCCTGAAGAAATAGAGCAACAGTCTGAAGAATTCAAAAGACTAAATGAGCTCAAGACAGCCAAAGAATTAAATGAAGCTACTCTGAGGAAGATGACACCACCTGAAAGGGAAAAACAAAAACAAAGGTTGAGGGAAATGGAACTAAAACGCGCTGAGGCCTTAAAGAAAGTCAAAGCTGACTATGATGCCTGCGTGAACAACAGGTATGCTGCTGGCAAGATAACCAAGTTTAAATACACCATTCACAAATCCACAAACACCCTACAGATGATCTTATGGAGGGAAAACCAACAGAGGAATATGGATGTGTTTGACAACTTCAGGTTAAAGACACTTGGGTTATCAGAATGGTTTGAACTCGAAGCCTTAGCTGCCAAAAAGTCTGGACATGCAAATTTCCTTCTGCTTAAAACTCTTAAGGCTAAGTTTAACTGGATCAAGGAAACAGCAGCCAAACTCAAGATTGATCCCCCACCACAGCTTTTTGAACAAGAACCCCCAAAGACAGGCAACAAAAGAAGAAGAATTTCACAAATTGTTAATGAAACTTTTGTTACTGAAGATGTTCACGTGGATGGTATGCACAGGGACTTGATCCTTCCAAATGGTATTGTTGGCCCTGTTGATGGTCAGACATACTCAGAGCCTGAAAGAGGAATGGCATTTATGAACAAGGCTTGCCAGTATGCTTTTCAGAGGGAAGATGAGCTGTGCTTGGCTTCAACTATTCAGCTACTCTGTCACAAGAAGTGTCAAGATCAACACAGAGTATTCCAAGAAGTTTGCAAAGACTTTGCAGGATGAAATTGATAACAGATTAGACGTGGCCGAAGCTGAAGAAAGAATAAAAAATGATGACTATTGAAGATGGTCTCAGCCCTTTTTACCTTCATCTTTTATTTTACTTATGTAATGAACTTGTAATTTTCTTTAAGTCTTAATAAAATCATGAGGTATGTTTGTTTAGATCTGTTATGTGTAAGAAGAAGCTGTTAAACTCACTTACCTTAACTTAGTTAGATCTAGCATTATTTATGTTTAAATAGGGGGAGATTGTTGGGAATCTAAACTTATTAGATTCCCTGATCATTGATTTAAACATAACTAGGCTGATAGATAGTCCCTTGCCTGTGCCTAGAAGGCAGGCAAGTTTCGCAAGACTCACAGAGATCCAAGTCTCTGTGAGCAACCTCAGAGGAGTCCATGTCAGAGACATTGTCAGGGAAGTCGAAGATTACCTGAAGACATACTCCTTGGCTGTGATGGATAACAGCCAAGATGTATCAGGGACTCTGAGGGGTTGAGAGTTAACAGGGGTGGCAATACCCTGATAACTCTCAGCACACTTTGGACATGCCATTTGTGTGTTCGAGACTATGAAGAATAAGGAAACTGTTTTTGACAACTGTTCCTTAAAGCATAATGGAAGACTACCAAGAATAGAAGGACATCATGTGACTGATGTGGGAACTTGTAAAAGCTTGTGTAGTCAACATCAAGTACTGTTTAAGTCAAACTCGTAACACTATAAATAGGATGTGTATCCATGCATTAATGTTTAACACTTTGAGATATTAAGAACATTAGTGCATATAACTTAGTGAATCAAACAGCTACGACTGTATTCATAAGTTAGGGTTTATTGTTGTTCAAAGTGTGCACAACACATTGTCATCAAACTGTGTTATCCATAACACTTGTAATTCTTTATTATACAATAATAAGATTACGTTTGAAAAGTAATACCTTGTGTTGATTAAGCTAAGACTAGGGTTTCTTGCATTGATTAGGGACTTTCAATTGGTATCAGAGCGGTGTTTGATATTAAAACCTTCAAGAAACATCGTTCTCAGTTTTTTAATCAAGATCCACCATGCCGGAAACTTCTAGCCCACAATCACCTTCCACAAACCCATCTTCACCAAGACTTAACCCTCCAGCCAATGACGATGATCTACCCCAACTTCTTGACTCAAGAGGTGGATCACACGTAACCAGTGTACCAGTCTTTGATGAAGAAGACTTTGCCAGTTGGAAGAGTCAATTTCTTGTATACCTTGATGGACTTGAACCTTTTCTCTTAGAACGAACTTACTTAGGGTCATTCACACACGGTTTTCCTAAATCCTCGTGCTCACTTGCCCTACTTTGTGCATCCTTTTCCTAATGGTGTACAAAACCTCAACATCAATTATACGAGCCAATGTCGTAAAAACATCATACAATACGCCTTATGACGTTGTATAAAGTTAAATAAAAACCGTATATGAATATGGTTACGAAAACCAAAACACAAACATAATATCATTAGTATGACCCCGTATTGCTAGTCAGGCAATACATCGTAATTCGGAGCGTACAGCAGTATTTTGTTAACTGGATTATTATAAGCCGCATGACATTGTTACCTTACTAAACCAAACAACGGGTAGCTAACCCGATACTCAATTTGCCCATCTAAGTTAGCGTGTCGTCACAAAGGTCACGCTATGGAAATCTTCTCATACATAAATTCACTTACCAATCAATGTGGCACGACGGGGATCAACCGTCAAGGCGCGAACTGGGGTGATCGTCCCCAAATAGTACTATTATATGCACAAGTGTCTACCAATCCCGGTAATTCACAATTCATGCTAATGGGACTTTTAGTGACATAACCTAACTTTAATAATCCATTTGATTTCATCTATCGGGTCCTTTAATCATTTATCGGGTCATACAATCGGGTCATACAATCATTCGGGTCCAAATCAATAAACAAACAATCGGGACAAATGGTGTTCTATTTTATAAAAACTAACATGTTATCTCCCTCGCGGGTTTATAAAACATTTCATAAAAACATTTAAAAGAGTGCGAGGCTATGAACTCAAGTTGATGTGGGAAGGCGGGTTATCGACAATTCGGACGTACGGTACGTGCTTCAATCACGGAAACCTAGACAAATAATACTTGTCTTAGACTCATGTACAATGACTTTATAAAAATAACAATTATGTATACATATGATGATTTTATATATGATGATCAAGTGGGTTTACATATTCTCGTTTGCTCATTTTAGTGTTATGTGTCGGTAACGTTTATACTAGTTTACTAGTTTTACCTATTTACGTGTTTTAAGTCAAATAAACTTATTATAAGTTCTTTAACTTGTATTAATCCATGTTATACTTATATTATCAGTATCTACACTTTACAAGTTGGGCCTAAATGGGTTAAGTCTAATAAGTTCTTTTTATAAGTGTTTAACTTATTTAGTCCAATTATTAGTCCAATATGTTTACTTAGCTCGTTAATGTCCGTATGTCCTATAGATCGGGTTTTATCGGTTTTTACTTGTTTTAGATA
This sequence comes from Glebionis coronaria, assembly GCA_025667525.1. Lineage (NCBI taxonomy): Eukaryota > Viridiplantae > Streptophyta > Magnoliopsida > Asterales > Asteraceae > Glebionis > Glebionis coronaria. The sequence continues at coordinate 55,848 of JANFOE010000919.1, forward strand.
CTTATATATCAGTATGTGAGTTTATAAAAGTTTACATTAGACGGGTCCAACCGTCTAAGTTTTATTTAGCAAAAACGTTAATTTTACAGTAATAGCCGAAAAAGTCGTAAAAATCATGTTTATAGTTTTTATTCCACTACCATTTTTATAATTTATACACTTATTTAACCTTTTACATATTTATATAAATAAAATCCATAAGTTAGTGGGTTTTTATTTTACATTTTATACAATATAATTTTGAGTGCTTATATAATAATAATAAACATTAATTCTCAAAATCTGATTTTTATCTTCATGTTCACCATTTTTATCATATCTAGAGTTCTATAATGAATTCGAAGCTCATTTTTGGGTGGCATGATCTTCATATTATGTGCTACATTTAACTTAGTTATAGCTACTGTTCATTTTAAGTTTATCTTGCCTTAACCGTCCCTACAAAACTTCTTATTCAGATTAGCACTCTCATCTTGTTTTGATCATATCTCACTCATTATAATGATTCCATTGCATGGCCAACTCTCACATGTGTATAACATCTTGTACTTACTGTAAATTGATCATACCATGCAATTTTATCAGTTCAAGTTTTAGTTATAAACTGTTTTTATACAGCCAACTAAATAAGCATGATTTTAGCCTCATTTCTTATACTTATTAACCTTTTTAAGCATATCTATCAACACTTGATCCCCACACAACATTTTTATCATCATATAATCATCATATACATATACAATAGGAAATAAAATACATGATTACATAATCAAAATAACAAGAAGATGGGGAGAACAATCTTTATACCACCATGATGATGTAGGTTGTGATCAAAACATGGATTTTGATGGAAAAACTTGTGGATAACCAAGACCATCTTCAAGGCCACCAATCTTCATGAACACCTTGTGGAAAATCAGCCCTAATACTCCATGGAAACTCCTCCTTGGATGTTATAATCACCACCATTCAAGAGAGCTTCAAGAGGGCATCAACATATGTATGAATAACATAGGATTTTGTGGTTAAATTTGATCAATGATGGTGTTTATGGTGAGGATATGGACGGCATCTTTGAGAGAGAGTGAGAGAAAATGGTTGTTTTGCATGGATGGAAATGAGGGTGTGTGTGTAGCTAGTTGTTTTGACTAGTGGAAGTTTAACTTGTAAGCTAAAGTGACAAGTGGTTGCTACTTGTTTAAGGCTTGACACCTAAGGGTGTTGAGTCCATGGTTTGGCCGTCCCATGTTAGTAGGGTGGGGCAAGTGTAAACTTGTCTCATCCCACTAATTTACGGGTATTCCTCGATTTTAGTTTCCTCGATTTGCGTGCCCTCGGGTCGTTTTACGAAAAACATTTTTATAAATTATGAATCAACGACACAAAACGAATCTAATAAAAATTGTTTCATCAAAAACGGAGTTCGAAAACGTAAATATGTAATCCTAGGGTTTCCGGTTTAGTCGTAAAGGACGTTAAAATAAAATCGTAAGTCCTAATCTCTTCTCCTAAATTTGTGAGTTTATGAACTAACACAAATTTAAAACTCCAAAATAATATTCACGGATAAATTTATTTTCTGGAATGTCGGACTGTCACCAAACACAGTGTATGTAAACGTAAGCACGTAACGTTGAATCCTCCGGTTTAGACGTAGTCGATGCTACTTCATGACGTAAATCCAAATTTCTCCCAAAAAATAAGTGAGTTCATAAAATAATATTTTCAAATAAATATTGAGAATAAAATATCAACCATAAATTGACGGATTGTCACAGCATTTACCCCTAAACAGGATCTTTGTCCTCAAAGATCATCTTACTACTCGCGTCTTATAGAGTTAAAGCCATGTGGGTATTTCCTCCACATTTGGTCTTTTCTCACAAGTGCAATTTATTACAATACGCGAGTTCTATCAAACATAACTACGGAAATAAGATCAGGCTTAATGTTGACTTACTTTCTCTATCCATGATGTTCACGGGTTTTTGATGAATGCAACTTTTCGCCGATCTAAGCTCTACTAAGAAATAATCAGATTCTCACTTGATAGATATTCCATCAAGTTCGATATACGAAACATAATTCACGTATCTCTTGAAGTCCTTGGGTAGATCCAGCTTATATGCCTTTCAAATCAAATCTTTTACATCATCTCAATGGTCCCATACAACGAGGACTTATATCCCATGATTTGTCAGATCATTAATTCATTTCTCCAAGGTTAAAAATTGTGGCATAACTTCGCTACCCATCTGGCACTCCAAGATCTACATTTCATATTCACATAACCTCTTGCCCACTACCGGCTATCAATAATCAAATCCTAATTTCAACAATCATTTCAGATCTCGCGGTTCGGGTATTTTGTAAGGCTAGGTTCGCCATCATAGGAAACCTTAAACCTAAAAGACATGTCCACTCACAATGGGTGTATGTCGGGTGTCTTCATCTCAACTCCTGCTTACAGATGCTCTAATATTTAGATCCTAACAAGAATCGATCTCAATCCTAATACGATGATTATCAATGATAATCCTTCCAAAGGAAAGCGATTATACGGTCTATTACCAAAGGTCAATCATTCAAACATAGAACAACGCTTATAGTATTTTGTATTGTTACTTTACCTCGTCCCTTCGATTGGGGTGGTACATAGTACTCTCATCAAGGTTCGTTCTCAATGACTTCTGAGCAAATCTCTAGAAATTCGATGCGAAGCGAGGATCTTGATATATAGATGATCGACACAGGCAAACTATGTTTACATAACTCCTTTAAATAAAAGAGTCTATTTCTTCATCAAGATTCTATCATTAACGAGAATGATATTAGCAGATTTGGTCAGTCTGTCGACGATGACCCAAATCGAATCAAATTCAGATGATGACCTTTGCAATAGTTAAACGTTTACTAATGTATGAGGCGGTGTCTGCCTTCATAATTTGTCATCAGTACAACTTCTTCAGACAAAGATACTTTTAGTCATAAATGACATAAATAGAATACTTATACTTACAAATTCCAACATAACTATATCTCACAATCCTCCATATTTAGACAATCACAAGTGGCCTTTTATACTTTTAACGCTATTGGCTTCTCAATTCTAATGGTTCACATTAGCCGTGAACTCCCTTTTTATTATCTATATTATCCTTTTTACAAACATCGTTTATTTTTATATTGTTCGGCAATTTATTTTGCACAGTCATTATTAAGAAATATATCTTAATTGAATCTTTATACTTTCTATATAATATGTCAGTAATTACGTTCACCTTTCTTCATATTTTCTAAGTTTTAATTCTATCTCAACTATTGTTTTTATCAGTTTTGCTCAATCCGACGTTTAAAGCGTCGATAATCACTACAAGTAATTAAATAATAAGTATTTAATTTTATGAAACGTAAACGGAAAAAGTTTTTAAATTTTCTTAGTTTGTCCAATTATATAAAGGTGTTCAAAATAAAATTTGAATTTAGTTAACACAATTTTTTTGTTGATTTATTGAAAATAATTAATAAGATTTGTAAATGTTCGAAAGATCTTTGGCTATACTTCGGTCAAAATTTTCTTAGTTGAAAAGCAAAAATTGTCGTTTCAAATTTTAAGTCATGGTTTATATAGTTTCCTCAATTCTTCTTAAGTTGTCTAGAAGTATACACAAACATTTACCCCTAAACAAAAGTTTAGTTAAATGGTTTGCGTATAAGGGAATAATCCCTAAAAATCCTTTGTTAAAATATTTGTCAAAATATATTTGCACTTTCTTTTTAGTATAACCCAAAGTCTTAAATGACTTCTAATTTTTGAAGAGTCAATTTATATTCCATTATCTATTAATCACACGGTTAAATCATGTAAAGGATTAAGTCTTTAATCATATGTTAATTATTCGAGGTACATGTTTTTATTGTTTGGCCAATTCATGGCAATCTATAATTAATTATTAACTTCATTCTTATTCTTATAAACAAATGGTCCTTAATGATCACGAGCATGAATTTATCAAATTACAGCCTACACACGAGATTCACCAAATTTATGAATACTACATGTGCATTAGTCAATCCAAACGGCATCACGTGAAACTCATAACGTTCATTACAAGTACCGGATGTAGTGATTGGAATAGATAATCTTTTTCGCGGACGCGAAGTTGATGATAACCATGCCGTGAATCAAATCTTTAAAACATACGCTAGAACCTTGTAAATGATCGAACAAATCTTCCATTTCGAGTTATGGATTTCATTTTCGATTGTCAATTTACTCAGTTTACAGTAATCTATAAACATAAGGAATGATAACACCATAGCTCTTTATGATGACAGGCTCGGTAGAATAAAATCTTTCTCCGACAACTCTCTTAGTTGTACGGTAATTCCTTAAATTCAGATGGTGCTGACGTACAGTGCACAAGCCACAAGTGCAGCACCGGAAATATAATGAAAACCAATTTCAACTTGCTTTAATGGCAAAAGTCTAGGTAATTCATTAACAAATACTTACTAATGTTTCAAATAACAGAATTATCTTGTCAATAAATTCATATTAACTTCTTTCTAGATTATAATATCTATGACTAATTTATAACCATTCATGGTATAATTTCAAGTCTAATGCAGGATATGGTCATTCATCAAGAATTATTTAGATCACTTTTGATAATCAACATCTTATCATTTAGGGGAATTCTACTCGAGTTCCCATCAATTAAGACAATGTCGTCATGTCATAATCAATCAATCTATTCTACTGGCATTATCAACTTTTCAGTTTTATTGCCGTCGATAAGATGTGAACTTCTCAAAAGACTAATAATAACTCATAGTCCTTCACAAGTTCAGGGATATACGGAGACACAACTACTATTAAAAGAGTAAGGTCAACGCATAATCTTACGCGAGAGAATTTCAAATCAGATACAGACGAAAACATTTAACGAATATGAATATATCCCATGTTTTCATAATTTGAGTACGCATTTGAAAGCTCCTCAGATCGTTACCCAGGTCATTCAAATGAAATCAAATCATAAGAAATGATAAGAACGTCAATACATCCAGTCGGGTATCAACACTCAGTAATCAGATACTTTTCCTAAGATTCTCACTACGGGAGAATTGGACAAGGAAGAATTGTCAATTGTCAAATAAGACAATTTCCATAGATGAGTAAATTCGACTCAGAAGAATAGATGCTACAGGAACATATGTAGGTGTCCCTAACACTATGTCCCTATTTTTCACTTCTTGCAGATCTCACAAAATTTTATCTTTCACAATCTTCAATGAAAATGTAGTGTTTATTCATTAGTTTTACGGTGACTACTAATCAGTCTTGCATGGTCCATCCCAAATTGTATGTAGGCGCGCAACTATATACAATTTCAAGATTAACGATGCAATACTCAGTTCATCAAAATTTTATCATCATATTTATAAAAACATTTTCATGCTTAATTCTTAAACAAGAATCAAAATTAAATTTACAAAGATTTTCTTTGTTATGAAAACAATTAAGTTTTCCAAGGCGTTTCATAAACAACTTCATTTTGATATCAATCACTTATAAATCTCACTTTGAATAATCCTTATTGTGATGAAAATTATATTTCTCAAAGGATACCGTTTTAACTTTATAAAAACAATGTGTGATCTGAAAAGGAGTGATGAAGAGTTGTTCACCAAGAACTAACTACAATATAATAGGAAATAGGCTTTAGCCAGATAATCATGAGGTTCATGATCTCGATGGCACTCAAAAGAATAATCCACAACGTAAGTTAATTCAAGATGAGTACTTGTTCAATGGTTGCATCACTAATGCGAACATTAGGATGAAGCAATAAAAGATAGATAACATCGATACATGTAGGATTTAGCAATCAAATGTAGTCTTTTTCATAAATCACAAACAAGTCAAAACTGTACCGCAACACATTACATGTCACTATGTCATACAATTCCAATAACTCATCCTACCAACTGATTTCTCAGTTAAGTTAGGGATTTTTAAAAGATACCACAATGAATACTAACCTACAAGAGTCATTAGGTGTTCCATATGTCCCGGAAGATCCATTGGTCCCAATTCAGAAGAAGATTTCTTCAATTTATTTCTTGGACACTGGGCATCCTCGTTAGTGGACAATGGTCTAGGAACAACCCTTAACACGAATCAACAATCAATTAAAACCTTATAATTCAATCAAGAACTTAACGACTTCCTTTTAACAATTTCATATTTCATACGAATTAAAGTTTACTTCATTCAAGTTTCAATTAACTTATACTCAATGTAACATCCTACCTCATTCTCCAATACTTTCAATCTTATTCTTAGGCCTTAATAGGGCAATAAGAGCTCGATATTATCAACACTTAATTTCCAATCCTATAGCTCTTACAACAACAATTATCAATTGAGTCATTAATATGAAATGACTTGATCATTCAACTAGACTTCTCGGAAAGGTATTAGTGGCATGAGGCTTTTGGGTAATGGTTCCAATGACAGCCTCAAGTGCAACATTCACCCTTTCGATTTCAATTTAAGAATTGGATGACAACAAATCAGATGACATCTTTCTAGGTGGCAACGTTTTGTCAAACTCCACTCTATAAGGAAAGATCGTCATGACATCAATATCAGATTTAATCTCGACAATTCTTTTTCAAAATCACAATCAACTAATATCTACATTTCTGCGAATATTCACCATTTGTTGGGATCATAGATATCCACAACTTGGTTTAGATCTAGGATAGCTAGAATTCCTACGAGAATAGCTTCGACTAATTTACTAGGGGATTTAGGGTTCCTTGTGACAATCTACGTCGTATAAATACCTCGTATAAAAATCAAAATAATCATCAAACAATCATGTAATAAATACATCATATATAAATAATCCAAGTTATATATATATATATATTCAAATAACACTTCTCAGTCTGGCCTTGTCAGTAACTCGGGAATTATTCGGCACCGTTATAGTCAAAAGATTTATAGACATTTTTAGAAAAATGTTTATAGTTAAAGGATTTTGAAATGTTTTATTCAAAACCTTAGTTTTAAAAATCTTTCGTTCTCTATAACGAGAGCTCTGGTACCAAACTGTAACACCCCCAAATTTATACAACTCAATACAGCGGAAGACTAGTTGGTGTTACGGGATATCACATTACTCACATCATAGACAACGCATAAAAATCGCCTCGTTTAATAATAAATCATTTCCATTCTTAAACATCAAAGTTACATCAGTCCCAAGTCATTATATTTCATAAAGGTTTTACAAAACATTTGAATGGAAATTATAATTTAAGTGCGGGCCATGAATTCTTGTTGTCTTCCCGAGAATTACCTTCAAGTACCTGAGATAAAACATGTTAAAAGAAAAGGTCAGCGATAACGCCGAGTGAATTCATAGAGTTTAATAAAATCCATCAATATAATATCAGTATAAAATTATTACTGAAAATCATTTTGTACAAATCATTTTAATAGGCCATAAAATAGCCGAAGTCATTTTTATACAAATTCTTATCGAAAATCATAATATAGGCCTTTGCCTTAAAACTCATTATACGAGTCAATGTCGTAAAAACATCATACAATACGCCTTATGACGTTGTATAAAGTTAAATAAAAACCGTATATGAATATGGTTACGAAAACCAAAACACAAACATAATATCATTAGTATGACCCTGTATTGCTAGTCAGGCAATACATCGTAATTCGGAGCGTACAGCAGTATTTTGTTAACTGGATTATTATAAGCCGCATGACATTGTTACCTTACTAAACCAAACAACGGGTAGCTAACCCGATACTCAATTTTCCCATCTAAGTTAGCGTGTCGTCACAAAGGTCACGTTATGGAAATTTTCTCATACATAAATTCGCTTACCAATCATTGTGGCACGACGGGGATCAACCGTCAAGGTGCGAACTGGGGTGATCGTCCCCAAATAGTACTATTATATGCACAAGCGTCTACAAATACCGGTAGTTCACAATTCATGCTAATGGGACTTTTAGTAACATAACATAACTTTAATAATCCATTTGATTTCATCTATCGGGTCCTTTAATCATTTATCAGGTCATACAATCATTCGGTTCCAAATCAATAAACAAACAATCGGGACAAATGGTGTTCTATTTTATAAAAACTAACATGTTATCTCCCTCGCGGGTTTATAAAACATTTCATAAAAACATTTAAAAGAGTGCGAGGCTATGAACTCACGTTGATGTGGGAAGGTGGGTTATCGGCAATTCGGACCTACGGTACGTGCTTCAATCACGGAAACCTAGACAAATAATACTTGTCTTAGACTCATCTCCAATGAATTTATAAAAATAACAATTATGTATACATATGATGATTTTATATATGATGATCAAGTGGGTTTACATATTCTCGTTTGCTCATTTTAGTGTTATGTGTCGGTAACGTTTATACTAGTTTACTAGTTTTACCTATTTACGTGTTTTAAGTCCAATAAACTTATTATAAGTTCTTTAACTTGTATTAATCCATGTTATACTTATATTATCAATATCTACACTTTACAAGTTGGGCCTAAATGGGTTAAGTCTAATAAGTTCTTTTTATAAGTGTTTAACTTATTTAGTCCAATTATTAGTCCAATATGTTTACTTAGCTCGTTAATGTCCGTATGTCCTATAGTTAGGGTTTTATCGGTTTTTACTTGTTTTAGATACTTATATATCAGTATGTGAGTTTATAAAAGTATACATTAGACGGGTCCAACCGTCTAAGTTTTATTTAGAAAAAACGTTAATTTTATAATAATAGCCGAAAAAGTCGTAAAAATCATGTTTATAGTTTTTATTCCACTAGCATTTTTATAATTTATACACTTATTTAACCTTTTACATATTTATATAAATAAAATTCATAAGTTAGTGGGTTTTTATTTTACATTTTATACAATATAATTTTGAGTGCTTATATAATAATAATAAACATTAATTCTCAAAATCTGATTTTTATCTTCATGTTCACCATTTTTATCATATCTAGAGTTCTATAATGAATTAGAAGCTCATTTTTGGGTGGCATGATCTTCATATTATGTGATACATTTAACTTAGTTATAAATACTGCTCATTTTAAGTTTATCTTGCCTTAACCGTCCCTACAAAACCGCTTATTCAGATTAGCATTCTCATCTTGTTTTGATCATATCTCACTCATTATAATGATTCCATTGCATGGCCAACTCTCACATGTGTATAACATCTTGTACTTACTGTAAATGGATCATACCATGCAATTTTATCAGTTCAAGTTTTAGTTATATACTGTTTTTATACAGCCAACTAAATAAGCATGATTTTAGCCTCATTTCTTATAGTTATTAACCTTTTTAAGCATATCTATCAACACTTGATCCCCACACAACATTTTTATCATCATATAATCATCATATACATATAAAATAGGAAATGAAATACATGGTTACATAATCAAAATAACAATAAGATGGGGAGAACAATCTTTATACCACCATGATGATGTAGGTTGTGATCAAAACATGGATTTTGATGGAAAAACTTGTGGATAACCAAGGCCATCTTCAAGGCCACCAATTTTCATGAACACCTTGTGGAAAATCAGCCCTAATACTCCATGGAAACTCCTCCTTGGATGTTATAATCACCACCATTCAAGAGAGCTTCAAGAGGGCATCAACATATGTATGAATAACATAGGATTTTGTGGTTAAATTTGATCAATGATGGTGTTTATAGTGAGGATATGGACGACATCTTTGAGAGAGAGTGAGAGAAAATGGTTGTTTTGCATGGATGGAAATGAGGGTGTGTGTGTAGCTAGTTGTTTTGACTAGTGGAAGCTTAACTTGTAAGCTAAAGTGACAAGTGGTTGCTACTTGTTTAAGGCTTGACACCTAAGGGTGTTGAGTCCATGGTTTGGCCGTCCCATGTTAGTGGGGTGGGGCAAGCGTAAACTTGTCTCATCCCACTAATTTACGGGTATTTCTCGATTCTAGTTTCCTCGATTTGTGTGCCTTCGGGTCGTTTTACGAAAAACGTTTTTATAAATTATGAATCAACGACACAAAACTAATCTAATAAAAATTGTTTCATCAAAAACGGAGTTCGAAAACATAAATACGTAATCCTAGGGTTTCCGGTTTAGTCGTAAAGGACGTTAAAATAAAATTGTAAGTCCTAATCTCTTCTCCTAAATTTGTGAGTTTATGAACTAACACAAATTTAAAACTCCAAAATAATATTCACGGATAAATTTATTTTCTGGAATGTCGGACTGTCACTAAAGACAGTGTATGTAAACGTAAGCACGTAACGTTGAATCCTCCGGTTTAGACGTAGTCGATGCTACTTCATGACGTAAATCCAAATTTCTTCCCAAAAATAAGTGAGTTCATAAAATAATATTTTCAAATAAATATTGAGAATAAAATATCAACCATAAATTGACGGATTGTCACATCATGTGTGAAGTAGCACCCGTATCCATTTACCACTGATCATCAGGAGGATTAAGAGAAATAGTATTGAAAGCTTGATCAAGTTCAGTAGGGACTGCAGATGCAGCATATGTCTGAGCAGGCCTTGGGCCGAGTATACCTTGACGTCCAGAAGGTGGAGGAGTGTAGCGAGACCATGGAGCAGTTGGAAAAGACGGTGGTGGTGGGGCCCACTGATAAGGAGACCAAGCCAGGGGACCATATGGAGTCCATTGTTGATATTGTGACTGCTGATTAGAACGACCACGTCCACGACCTCGGCCACCATTACGACCACCACCACGAAATCCATTGTTCCTGCCACGTCCACGATTAAAGCTGTCATTGCGCTGATGTGACTGGTTGGGAGAATTAGAAGTGGTGTTGTTCTGATGTTTGTGGTTTGGCGTGGTAGAGGGAGCAACAGCGGTAACAAGGGTTGTTCCAGAAGCAATGGAAGCATTTTCTGCTTGTTTGTTTTTGCGAGTCTCTTCAAGAACTAACCTGGAACGAGCTTCATAGAATTGCGGTAGAGGATCGCTTTGTTGAATGAAACTTGCAACATTATCATAGCTTTCGTTGAGACCTGCTATGAGTTGCAAGACAAGACGATTATTGGAGAAAGGAGCTCCAACATTAGTGAGTTGATCCGAGAGCATCTTAAGTTCTTGAAAATAAGATGAAACGGAAGAAAAGTTGTCAAGACGTGTATTGGTGATTTCCTGTTCCAAATAAACAGCCCTGGAGTTCTTATTATCTTGAAAAATATTTTTCAAGCGTGACCATGCTTTCTCAGCGGTGGTGTCGGGTTCAAGAATGGTATGCATTAGGTCATTGGAGATGGTGCTATAGATCCACTGAAGGATGATAGCATCCAAGGTCGACCATGTTTCAAGATCAACAACTTTAGGTTGAGGGGCATCTTTTGGTGGTGGTGTGGAAGAAGTAGCGGGTGGTGGTGGGGGGATGATTTGGTCAATAACCTTGTATGCACGACAATGGATCTTGAAAAGTTCCGACCAAATTAGGTACTGGCCATTCTCGAAACTGAGTTCAACAGTAAAGATGTTTTTGATGCTGGAGATAGTGAGGGCTGGATGGATCTTTTGTTCTGCCATTAGAGAGGCTAAAAACTGAAGATAAGATGATTAGAAAATGAAGGAGGTGATTTTTAGGTTTAGGTATTAGGGAGGCCTGATACCATGTAAGAGAATGACCGTGTCTCATTCATTATCCCCAAGGGGTTTATATACAAGAGTTAATACATATCCATCCTAACTAACTATAAGATAATTATGGATGCAATATACATTCCATATATACATAATACAGGAGATATATTCTAATATTCTAATACTATAAGTCTATAATGTTTGCCGCTCTTGGATTCATGTCACCTGCTTCCTGCAAGACCCTGGTTACTCATATGCTTATGTTCTACATGACTATTGGAATTTTAGCTAGTTATGTTGTTTAGCTGATTCTTGGAATTTTAGTTGGTTATGTTGTTGTATACATGATTCTTGGAATTTTAGCTGGTTTTGGCTTACAAACCTGCTTATCGCAAACATTGTGAGCATTTTTGCTTCCGAATCCACATAACCTGTTGTATGAGTTGAAGAGGGCCTCACACATTGTTATTTCCGTCAAGAACTTAAAAAAAATACTGCCTTTTTTATGTTGAATGATTGTCATCTACCATTATAGTATCTACGAGTTTTGAAATTTGGACTAAAAGCATGTAACCGTAATGGCCTAAACACACTAGTTAAGGGTTATGAGCATAGGAACGAAGAATTTTCACAGTTTGTACGAGCATAGGAACGAAAAATTGTCATAGTTTGTACGAGCATAGGAACGAAGAGTTGTCACATTTGGGCTCTTGCTACTTCCCACGGGGGGGGGGGGGGGGGGGGGTTCGCTTCTGACGACTAGCTTCTACCGCTGGTCGTAGGTTCAAATCCTACTTGGGGAGAATTTAGAGTTCTCGCTTTTCTGACCTAGCGCCCCCTGTCCTTCTCCTTAGTTTCTAAACTAGCAGAATCGCAGCCCTTTCTACATGCATTTTTAGAAGAATTTCCTCGGTCTCTATAAAACAGAAGGAACAGGACCCTAGCTTTATTGCGAGCCAAAAATCTTGATCAATTTCCGGGATCGTTGGAAAAATTTTGGACTGATCAAAATCATGTTTTGCCATCTGTTGGGGGCATTTTATGCAGCTTATGGACCTGTCCTTTTAGTAACATATTCATGAGAGAATTGATGTTAGGTTCCAGTACTAGCATGTGTAAGGTCATACGAATTTCCTTTGCTCTTTGATGCCCTAAAATGGCCTGAAACAGGCTGTTTTACAATTAACTGCATAAATATCTTCCCGGTTCTTGATATCAAGTCTTTTGTTATTGATGCGTGGATCTTCTTATAGGGTCTTTCCTCCCTATATGGAAGAGTATGTTTGATTTCGTTATCTTGTTTGCTTTATTTCATTGTTGCTTCCTTACTAGTCTCCATATATTTTTGGGTAGTTATATCTGGTGCCACTTAAAAGAAACATTGTTGCAAATTGGAATAATAGTGATGGACATTGTTTTCTGTTTCAGCTAATGGACAAGATAGTTCCAGTTACAGAGAAGCGAAGACCCACCAGATATGTGCTGAAGAAAGTTCACTCCATGGAGTGGTCTATGGCATTGCAAGAAGATGATGATATCTCTCAAATGTGCCATCTGACCTGGTAACTTAAAATGTTTGATTGCAACCATAACTAAACATGGGGATGAGTTCTTCTATAACCAAAATATAAGTGGGTGTTTGGTTAGATAATCTGGGTTTGAGGGTAACGGGTTTATAATACCATGTTCCTTTTACGGGTAAGGGTTTGATACCTATAACATCAGGCATCCTCCATAGCGTAAGGGTTGGGTGTAGGAATCCATACCTATAGTGATTCCCGTGTTCAAAAAGAGTTGTTTTAATATTAAACTTCATGACCGAATAATGGCATTGTAGTCGATAACAAGTATACACAAAGCACGGTTATTAGTCTACCAGCAGAAATACCATCAGAGTTACAATCATCCTAACAATGAGATCATTTGTAAAATGAGCGATTGATAGGAAGTTACGGAAAAAGAAGAGGCGGGTCTTATTAACATTTATACAATTCTGGAGAACCCTTCGTTTTAGAATTAGACATATAAGATCCTTTCAAATTAGGCCTCGAAACAAAAAATGGAGTTAGACAGTGAATTGAAGTCGACTAAGTTTAGAGGCATAGGTGATACGGCTTTTTAAGATGTGTTTTGGATTTTTGCTCTTCAAGGCAATTAGGATTCTTACTACTTGCACTAGGACCCAACTACCTCTTGTTTATCAATCTCATTGCCCCATCTTAGGTATCTTTGCTGTAATCAACAATAGGTTTACAAGTGTTACCAGCTTGTTTCGGCATAATATTATATAGACCATGTTTGAAGCTGTTACGAACGTAGAATTTTTTCTAGAGCTCTAGTATGTAAAAAAATTCTTAATTAGTAGTTGTATAAGGGTGTTGCGTTCTAGAATGATAACTTGAAGTATTGATTTTTTCTTTGCTTAGTTCAATAGAATATGCTCAAGATCCGCAAAACGGAAGATGAAATATACTAACCTGTCACCAGACATACGTAAATTCTTCTATTATTTTAGAAAGATTATCTATAAGCTTTTTAATTATAATCCGTCAAGTTATAGTGTTACAATATAAAAAGTTGTGTGGAATTTTCTGAATCAATTAACATTGTAAAGTTTTGAAGTTATTTGTGCATGTAGAAATCTAAAAGGTGTTATGTAAAGTTTTGAAGTTATTTGAACAAGATACGAAGAGCGTGTTACAATGCCACCCTTTACCAAACGAGTATGTTGATATATCTAATTCGTTTCCTCATTGTGCGTTTTTTTATGAGGCTTTAAAGGTAGCCGGGAGTCAAAGTGGAAGAAAATCAACAATTTGATATCCGAGGAATAATGGAGTGGTTTAAGCAAGACGTTCACAGTTACCATCATTGGAGACCAGGGATGGACATCTTTGTGTCTCATCTTCACGGCTACAATAGACGTCAAAGACAATTAAGGCACACTCTCCCCTTAACCGGAGATACTACCCCATCTTCTGAGAGGCGCTCTAAGTGGAGATATGATTATGCTTTGTGGCAGATACTGGTCCTGGCAAATTAAAGAAGCAGGTGTTTGTAAGCTCCGACACTACTGGTCCAACAATATATATGCAGTCTCCAGTTGCGCAGAAGGTTGTAATGGAGTTTGAAGATGGATCAAATACCAAAGCAATGCAGACGCCCACAAATATAAGGCAGGTTTCATTTAACCTATTAATTGAGAGCGGGATTAGCTTCAAGCTAGGTGTTTGCTATCAAGAGTAGTATGTACTCTAGCTAGACCTTATGCAAAAATGATGGCTTGTTTTAGACCTTTCAACTTTTTTTTATTTTCGTTATGTTGGTTTATGTTTATGGTTACCTCCAAGTCAGATCATGTGGCGTGCATGACCTTGATGTAAAACTGGTAAATTATGTCTTGGAACTTGATGGATACAAAATGCTAACATCATAAGATGCATATTACCCATAAATCGACATCTTTACTCATGTTGTGAAAGTATACATACAACATTTATAATGTTTTACAATGTTCTTCTCTACCTTTATTGATTTTAAGGACTACAATAAAATAATATTATTGTTGCTTCCTCCCTCGATCTCATGTTGTTAGCGTAAATCTCAGTCATAGCTTCTTTTTTCACTTTCCCTATACATTTGGATCTTCTTGTGATATCCAAATAATGATATCACACTTGTTTTGAGCATATGCGATCCTTACTAAATACAAAGACTACTGATGTTTTGCGCACAACATGAACATCATGCGTAGAAGATGTGTACCTCTTTTAAGCTTATGTTCTAAAGGCTAAAGTTGGATCATGTCATCACTTCCATTTGAGGCCTAGTATCACCACTAGTGACATAACTTTCTCTCTTGAGAAGAGGGGCGACATCAATCTCTTCTCATCCCTCTTTCATCTCTTTTGGGAACGTCGTTCATTGATCTGTGGGTCTAATGCTCCCATCATCGAGTCCCCTTAGCCAAAATGCTTCCACGCCCATTCCGCTAGATTTAAATATCCATCTCCTTCATTCGCTTCTTTTCCCACTACAAGTTCCAGTAGTACAACGCTGAAGCTGTATACCTCTATTCTTTCATTTATTCTCGTCGTGTAAGCATATTCTGCAATAAATATACAAAATAAAGACAACAGTCTGCTGCACATATTGGCTTTTGTGGTCAAAAGACTAAGTTTTAACTAAACTGATGTATAGGTCGATTTTAGCTTGTATTGTATCTAAAACGGGTCAAATCAAAACATTTAGTCAAATGGGTCGAAAGAGAAAATAGTTGTTACCAGGAGCAAAGTAAACCACAGAGCCATCTATGGAAGACCTATTGTTAGCCTTGTCGCTACCACGCTTACCCTTTTCCAGAATCTTTGCAAGTCCAAAATCAGCAATCTTTGCGTTGAACTCGGAGTCCAACAATATATTACTCGATTTCACATCTCTATGGACGATTGGTGGCGAACAATCATTGTGAGCCTAAGATTCATTTTGAATTTGGCCCGAGAATTGGTTTTCTGATAGATCAAGATCTGAAAGGTCTTGAAAAGAAGTAAATGAAGAGCGGAATTCGACCCGAAAGCTTGTTACTTGCAAGATTCAAAATGGTTAACGAGCTCCATGACTTGATATCCGAAGGAAGCTCACCTGATAGTGAATTTCAATCGAGATTAACTACTGTTAGCTTAGACAAAGTAGTAAACTCGGGCGAGATTTCACCTGTAAACATGTTATTACTAGCTTTCAAGATGCTAAGTTAAAAAGTTCGAGATTTCACATGGTGGGCGGGATATCACCAGAAAGTGACTGCATACTACATGTTCTCGATAGAAGCAAGAAAAACGGTACTCTCAGATTCTATCTTCTTCCCATCTAAACCTAAACTGAACTGGAAAGTGAAAAAGACTACCAAACATAAGATGAAATATAGACAAACACAGCTAATTCAACAAAACATCACAATTTGCTTCCTTAAGCAAGTAAAAAGATATTTTTCGTATATCCTTGTGATAGTTAAATACAAGAGACAACAATCATCTACATAAATAGTGCAAGATTCTAATCTTTGCTATTATTTTTGGTCCCTCAAGTATGCAATCGATTTTGCTTATGGTCTCAAGGTGAAGACAATTTAAACAATAATACTAACAGAAGAAAAAAAACAGGCAAGGGAAGAGAAACGAACACGCAAGAGTCTAGATGATAAGATGGGAAAAATGTGACAACAACTACTATAAGATATGCAGATAGAAGCCCAGCGTATTCTCTACTTCCTAGTCCTAGAATGACTAGTCCTGGTCATAGCTTTAGGATTCATAGTGGTGCAGTCACACCGCTGCACCACATGAGCCGGGGTTGCACCCATTGAATCACAAAGTGGTTGTCCCGATGATGGTTAAAAACTAACTCACAGATTGCCACCTCTTACAATTTCAGTTACAAAGAAGTCCATGCTTAAAATGAAAGAAAGGTAAGCTGATGGATAGAGGTTCTTTGGGCACGTTTATGTTTTTTCAACCGGTAAGCCTAATATCTGTAGTTTCCTCGTAACTGATGTCTAATGTCCCGATTAGCTTTTTGAACAGAAAGGAGATTATGGGAGATTTCTGGTACATGAAGAATGTTTTTGAGAGAAAACATTTTTTGTGTCGAGTAAACTTTAGATGAACCAATATGAAGAATAGGAATGTAACACCCCATTTTTTTAAATGGAATGTCACGTGTGATTATGGCGTGTCATCAAAGCATACAAGGATAAATGTATAAAACATTACATGACCATAAAGGAAATACCGGAATCAAACATCGGTACCCCAAAAGTAGAAATCATTACACACAAACATAAGTACTATAAATGAAAGGACAAAGCAATGTCCATGGAAATGAGTATCAAAGTATAAAGAAATGCATAAGTAAAGAAGGCTAGGAAGCTTCTAATCCATATGCACGTACACTTAAAGTCTACGAGCGTCCCTGAGTACCTTGTGTCCAGTGAACGAAGAAGACGAACGGAAGAGAGTCCTACTTCGGTATCACTAATGCGATCACGTGAATCAAAGGAGGATGAACACACTAACACACTTGCAATAGATCAATCACCAAAATCAACCAAACATACCTTTGGTGTGTGTTATACCCGACGGCCAAAGGAGGAGAAATAAAAGGTTTTAGGGTTTTGATTATTTTCTAATTCTTGTAATTATGAAAATAGTTTTTCCCTTTTTCTTGTTTAGTAAAAAAAACAATGGTCTTGGCCCTTTTCTTTGCTTCTAGCCGTGGGTAAGGGGGGCCCACATGGGGTAACCCATACGTTTTTCCGTGTCTAATATTTAGTGTGTTCTCGTGTTCGTGTTTTACGTGATTTAAATAGTTATTGTTCGTGTCTTATTATATTTATTCATGATCGTAATAAATATACATAAATACGTAATACTAAGCTCGTGATAATTTACTTTCATGATTTCATGTTCGTATGTTCGTGATTATAATTATTATTGAAATAATTATCGTGTCTTAATACGTAATAAATACTTATCGTGTTATAATACGTACGTATACTTGAAATTCTTGTTCGTGAAACGTAAACGTGCTAAAAAAGGAAAGTTCTAATCATGTATGTACGATCGTAAGGGTACTATTCATGGTAAAAGCATGCGGGTTTTACAACTCTTCCCCCCTAAAAAGAATAATTCGTCCCCGAATTATAGATAAAGTAAACTGGAAAAGAAGAACATACCTGAATTCAAAGTATGAAATGAGGGTAAGAAGCCCGGATAGACTCCTCTATTTCCCAAGTGACTTCCCGCTCGGTATGATCCCTCCAAAGGATTTTGACGAATGGAATCGTCTTCCTTCTCATGACTCGTTCTTGTCTGTCAAGAACTCGTTCGGGTTCTTCTATGAAAGTGAGATCTTCACGAATCTGTTCCAGTGGATACTGAACCATGTGAAGGGGATGATACTGGTACCCTCTGAGTAAGGACACATGGAAAACATCGTGAACATGAGAAAGCTGCGGAGGTAACGCTAAATGGTAAGATACGTCACCGACTCGTTCAATGACATCAAACGGTCCGATAAATCGAGGACTGAGCTTCCCTTTGATTCCAAAATGTCTAACACCACGTGCTGGCGAAACCTTAAGGAAAACGTGATCTCCTACGTAATGTAAGTCCATACGATGCTTGTCTGCATAACTCTTCTGACGTGACCGTGCTTCCTGTAGTTTCTGCTTAGCTACTGCGACCTTCTCATTAGTCAGCTATATCATTTCTAGTCCTTCAAGTGTTCGCTCACCAACCTGATCCCAGCAGATTGGGACGCGACACTTTCTGCCATACAACATCTCGAAAGGAGCACACTTGATACTTGCGTGCCAACT
Organism: Glebionis coronaria; assembly: GCA_025667525.1. Taxonomy (NCBI): domain Eukaryota; kingdom Viridiplantae; phylum Streptophyta; class Magnoliopsida; order Asterales; family Asteraceae; genus Glebionis; species Glebionis coronaria. The sequence continues at coordinate 74,934 of JANFOE010000919.1, forward strand.
GTTGTTGTATGCAAACTTGATAGGCGTGAAAACACCCATCCTTTTACCACTTATTTCTTACTAAAACAAGACCAAAACGCGTGTTTAATATCATTTGTTTGGAATTATGCGTGGTTTTTGTGTTTATTGTGTTTTCAGAGTCAACCGGATGAATATTGAAGAAAACATGGGAATTGCACATGTTTTATCGAGGAAAAAGACTCAAGACGAAGCCTGTTGTCCAAGAGATACAAAAGATTTGAAGTCAATGGGCCTATTTGAAGATTTATCGAAGAAAAGGACCAAAGATGGAAGATTTACATATGTCGAAGAAACTCAAGTCTATTAAACGAAGAAATTAAAAGACGAGTTGAATTTAATCATCGACATATCCCGAATCAGAATCGAAAACGTCAACTTTTCTGAAAAGACGAGAAGACAAGAAGAAAGGGAGAAAGCCCACTCACCAACCAACCACTTAGCCTATAAAAGGAAATCACCCTCACAAATTTGCAACTAGTTTTTATTTCCAGTTTTCTTCTTTTCTTCCGTAGCAAGCCAACACCACTAAGGTGTTGGTAATCTTTCATTTTTGTTGAATCCTTCATCTTGTAAGCTTTTAATCTTTTTCTTTTGATTGTTTAAAACCTTAATCATCAATATAATCTTTTCATTCATCTTGTTCATCTTCATCTTTTTATTCATAGTTCTTAAGTTCTTATTTAGTTGAGTTTGATCTTCTAAAGTTAATGGGTTTTGTGTTTTTATGATTGGGATTTGATGTTTATGGTTGGTAGACGATTTGTTATTAGTTTTGTTTAAGATTTGGTTAAAAACTTGGTCCATTTTTGATTAAATTCGTTTTCCCCAGTTTCTCGCTGTCTACTGTTCTTCAGTCCCAGACATTCCGAATAGTCTGTTTACCTTTTCCCTTTTCGGAATATTTATTTATTCCGGATAGTCTGCTTTCTTTTTCCTTTATTCGGAATTTTTTTTATTATTCCGGATTGTCAATCTATTCCGCATAGCCACCATTTTCCGCATAGCATGTTTATTCCGAGTAGTAATTATTCCGAATAACATTTATTCCGCATAGAGCCAGTTATTCCGCATAGCAAAAATATTTCGAATAGCATCCATTATTCCGGATGGCATATATTCCGAGTAGTCTTATTATTCCGCATAGGCTTAGTTATTCCGCATAGCAATATATTCCGCATAGAACTTTTATTCCGAATAGCCTTAATATTCCGGGTAGTATTTTATTCCGCATAGCCACCATATTCCGCATAGGATCATTTATTCCGAGTAGTCATTTATTCCGTATAGCTTCATTATTCCGAATAGCACCATTTCTTAGTAAGGTTATTTTTCAGCTTTATCGTTTAATTGTTTAATTCTAATTCAAGTTTGATTTCATTAACTGTTTTTGGTTTTAAATTTTTATTTACTTCATTCATTTATCTTTTTAGTAGAATAGAAAACCCAACCCACTATTTGTCACCAAGAACAAATCATTCCACTTTTAGCTGTGATCAATTCGAGGAGATTCCGAGATTAATCTTGAACCCAATCAAAACCACTGTGTTAAATGGCGCCGCTGCCGGCTCTTCTCGTTAAGATCAACAGTTTTTTGTGAGAACTTGGATTTTGGGATCCGTTCACCGTGAACGTTACTTTTTCATAAAAATTTTCAAAAACCCTAAAAAATATAAAATTTTCAAAAATCCTAAAAAGTAAAAAACCATAAAAACCAAAAATATTTCTTGTTTGCTTTGTTAGTTCTTTTGCAGGTGCATGCGTACACGATCAACGTCTTATCAAGAGCCCGAGCCTCTCGAAGACTTAGACATGGCCGGTGTACAAAACAACAATAATAACCCACCTCAAAACAATAACAATCCACCTCTCAACAACAATAATAACAACAACAATGAGCCTCTACCAGACAATCGCCCGATGATTGAACTTCTTAAAGCACATGTAGATGGGAACAATGATCCAATTGTCATACCCGCGATTGCAGCCAACAACTTTGAGCTCAAATCCGGCTTTATCCAGATGGTCTCTGCTCAACCATTCTTGGGGCGTACCATTGATGATCCACATGACCACATCAAGAGATTCCTGCAACTCACGAATACGGTCAAATTCAATGGTGTTCCACAAGAGGTAATCCGTTTGCAACTTTTTCCCTTTTCTTTAGAGGGACAAGCCCGACATTGGCTTGCTAAGGAACCGCCACAAAGTATTCTGAAGTGGACGGATTTGGAGACCAAGTTTATAAACTACTTTTTCCCACCCTCTCGTACTACCGCTTTGCGGAATGAAATTATCAATTTTGAACAAAAGTACGATGAATCTTTTAGTGAATCTTAGGACCGTTTCAAAGATCTTTTGAGAAAATGCCCACAACATGGTTTTACCAAAGTGCACCAAATTAATACTTTTTATAATGGTTTAAGCATGAATGACCAAGATTCACTAAACAGTGCCTCGGGGGGTAATATTTTGGTTAAGACTTCTAATGCCGCTTGGGATATTATTGAGAATAAGTCTCGTGTGCAAACCAAGAGTGTGCGGACCAATGCCGCTAGTGCTAGTACTAGTGACAACGACAAGCGACTTGACAAAATCACTACGCTTCTTGAATCGCTTGCTACCCAAACCGCCAGCAACACCACCAGCATCAACGCTAAAAACGCTCAAGTCAATGCTGTCAGCCAACCATGTGAGATATGCGGGGGTCCTCACTCTTACACCTTTTGTACCGCCACCCAAGACTATCCATCTGAGAATGTTAATGCAGCATACGGTACCTATCCTCCGGCCGCTTATAAAGCTCGTCATCAAGGTGACCGCAACTTGCTTAGCTACCGCTCTGACAACTTTCTTTCCCCACCTGGTTTTCCTCCTAACAACCCAAACCAACAACAAAACCTCAATCGCCCTCCTCAACAACAACAACAACCTCGTGCACCATACATACCACCTCACAAACAACCATATCCACCTCAAAGAAACAACCAAGTTTACCAACAACCTGCTTATCAACCACCCGCATACCATGCTCCTCCTCCCAACCAACCCACCGCATTACACCAAGATGTTGAAATCTACATGCGGACCAATGATGTGATTGTGGAAAATCTCCAGCGGGAAGTGCTCAACTTGAAAGTAGACATGGTGAAACAAGGGAACGATCTGCGAGCTGATATGAGAAACACTTTGGCAAGTCAAACGAATGACTTAAGGAACATGTTGGCCGGTTTCTTCCAAGGTAATCAACCCTCTTCTTCGGGTACTCTTCCGAGTAACACCGTTGCGAATCCAAGAGGGGAGATGAAAGCAATCACCACTCGCAGTGGCAAAGGTACCAAGGAACCCGAGCTTCCTATACCTCCACTGGTGATTGTGACTAAGGAAAACGAGTCACCTGTTCCTATTCCTCATCCTTCTACTTCCCCAATTTATCCACCTCTTACTTCTACCCCTCCTCCACCCAAGGATGTGAGTGATCCTATTATCCCAAATCCTTCCTCTTCTTCCGATATACCTTATCCATCAAGGTTGAGGAAAGAGAAGCTCAAAACCAAGGATGATATTCAAGTTTCAAACTTTCTCAAAATGTTTAAACAATTGAATTTAAACATCTCCTTTGCTGAGGCTCTCGCTCACATGCCTAAATACGCGAAAATGTTCAAAGATCTTCTTAGCGACAAGGAGAAGCTTCTTGATATTGCTAACACCCAACTTAATGAGAATTGCTCTGCAGTGCTCTTAAGGAAATTGCCAACTAAGCTTGGTGATCCGGGTCGCTTCTTAACCCCTTGTAACTTCCCGGGAGTAGAGAATTGCATGGCCCTAGCCGATCTAGGTGCCAGTATTAACTTAATTCCCTTAAGCGTTTGGAAGCAATTATCTCTCCCTGAGCTAGTCCCCACCAAAATGACTTTGGAATTAGCTAACCGTACGGTTGCTTATCCAGTGGGGATAGCCGAAGACGTCTTTGTAGGAGTCGAAAAATTCACTTTTCCTGCCGATTTCGTTGTCGTTGACTACGACATGGACCCTCGTGTGCCATTGATCGTTGGTCGTCCATTCTTGAGGACCGGTCGCACTCTCATCGATGTTGAATCCGGTGAGCTTATCATGAGAGTGGGTGACGATAAAATCATTTTCAACATGGGAAAGCTTTCTAAACAGCCTTATTTATATGAGAGTGTTAATTGTATTGACGTTCTTGATGAGGCTTGTGAAGAACACTTTAAAGATGCTTGTAAAAGTATTCCCACCTCTCTTCCCAATGTTGAGACCGTTTCCTCTATTGACTCATCACTATTTCTATTTGGAGAAAGTGATTTCCTTTGGAAAGATTTGGAAGCCACCATGGGAGATGTGAACTTAGCAAATGACGATTCTACCACCGATTGGGATGAAGATATGCGTCTCATCGAGAACCTTCTCAAAGAAGATCATATTCCTCTACCATCTCCCAAGGTTATTGCTATCGATGCTCCGACTTTGAATACGCCTCCCATCGAAAATCCTTCGGATTTAGACCTTAAGGAGTTGCCGCCCCATCTCGAGTATGTGTTCCTTGAAGATAAGAAGAAGTCGCCCGCCATCATTGCCAAGGACTTGAAAGAAGAAGAGAAACTCGCCTCATCGCCGTGCTTAAAGATCATAAGAAGGCAATTACTTGGAAAATTTCCGATATCCGCGGAATTGATCCGAACTTTTGTACTCACAAGATTCTCATGGAAGATTACTTTAAACCCGCAATCCAGAGCCAAAGAAGGGTTTATCCTCGCATTCATGACGTCATCAAACAAGAGGTTATCAAACTTCTAGATGCCGGCTTGATTTACCCTATTTCGGATTCGCCGTGGGTAAGTCCCTTCCATTGTGTGCCCAAGAAGGGCGGAATAACCGTTGTTCCCAATGAACACAACGAGTTGATTCCCACTCGTCTCGTTACTGGGTGTAGCGTTTGTATTGACTATCGCAAGCTCAATGATGCCACGAGAAAAGATCACTTTCCTCTTCCTTTCATGGATCAAATGCTCGAGCGTCTAGCTGGTAATGACTATTACTGCTTCTTAGACGGTTTCTCCGGGTATTTTCAAATTCCTATCGATCCCAAGGACCAAGAAAAGACCACATTCACTTGTCCCTACGAAACATTTGGTTTCAAACGCATGCCTTTTGGTTTATGCAATGCTCCTGGGACGTTCCAAAGGTGTAAGATGGCTATCTTCCATGACATGGTGGAAGACACTATGGAAGTATTCATGGATGATTTCTCGGTTTATGGCGATTCATTCTCTGCTTGCCTTGACAATTTAGAACGTATGCTTAAGCGGTGTGAAGACACTCGCCTTGTTCTTAATTGGGAAAAATACCATTTCATGGTAAAAGAGGGCATCGTGCTAGGACACAAGATCTCCAAAGCCGGTCTTGAAGTAGACCGTGCTAAAGTCGATGTTATCGCTAAATTGCCTCCACCTTCAACCGTGAAGGGTGTGAGAAGTTTCCTCGGTCATGCGGGCTTTTACCGTCGTTTCATCAAAGATTTTTCTAAAATCGCTCGCCCGATGACCCACCTCTTGGAAAAAGATACTCCTTTTATCTTTTCCAAAGAGTGTCTTGAAGCCTTCAACTTGCTTAAGGATAAGCTAACTAAGGCACCCGTCTTGGTTACCCCTAATTGGGAGCTTCCCTTCGAGTTGATGTGTGATGCTAGCGACTTTGCTATTGGTGCGGTTTTGGGCCAAAGAGTGAATAAACACTTCCAACCAATCCACTATGCTAGCAAGACAATGACGGGGGCCTAATTGCATTACACGACAACCGAAAAAGAGCTTTTAGCTATTGTCTATGCCTTTGAAAAGTTCCGCCCCTATCTTGTCCTTTCCACCACAATCGTGTATACGGACCATTCCGCGTTGAAGTACTTGTTAACTAAACAAGATTCCAAACCAAGACTTCTCCGCTGGGTTTTGCTACTCCAAGAATTTAAAATCGAAATTCGCGATAAGAAAGGAGCTGAAAACCTAGCCGCGGATCATCTCAGTAGACTTGAGGATCCTTATCAAGGGGATCATCCGAACAAAGAGATCAATGACTCTTTCCCCCTGGAGACCTTAATGTCTATCAACTCGACTTCTGATGAAATCCCGTGGTTTGCGGACATTGCAAACTACTTGGCGGGTGGAATTCTCGTCGACGGGTTAACATCCCAACAAAAGAAGAAGTTCTTCAAAGACATTAAGACTTACTTTTGGGATGACCCGTATCTATTCAAACAATGTGCTGATTTGATTATTCGCCGATGTGTTGATGGACCGGTAGCTTTAGAAATCCTTGACGCTTGCCACAAAGGACCCACCGGTGGTCACTTTGGTCCCAACTACACCGCCAAAAAAGTGTTTGACTCGGGATTTTATTGGCCCACCATTTATCGTGATGCTCACGAGATGGTTAAATGATGCGATGCTTGCCAAAAACAAGGCAAGATCACACATAAAGACGAGATGCCTCAGAATTTCATTCAAGAATGTGAAATCTTTGATGTTTGGGGTATCGACTTTATGGGGCCATTCCCTTCATCTAAAGGAAACAAATACATCCTTGTAGCCGTTGACTACGTTTCCAAACGGGTTGAAGCCAAAGCTTTACCCACTAATGACGCAAGGGTGGTTTGTAACTTTTTGAAATCGCTATTCGCTAGATTCGGTGTGCCTCGTGCCATTATTAGTGACCGTGGGACTCATTTTTGCAATGACCAATTCGCAAGAGTCATGGCTAAGTATGGTGTCAATCATCGTCTTTCCACCGCCTACCACCCACAAACTAATGGCCAGGCTGAAATATCCAACCGAGGATTAAAGCGAATTCTTAAAAGAACCGTGGGAGAGCATCGTGCCTCATGGGCCGATAAACTTGATGATGCTTTGTGGGCTTTTCGTACCGCATACAAGACTCCGATTGGTTGTACTCCATATCGTCTCGTGTACGGGAAAGCGTGCCACCTCCCCATTGAGTTGGAGCACAAGGCTTACTGGGCCTTGGAGTGGGCTAATTTTGATATCAACAAAGCCGGTGACCTACGCAAGATCCAACTTAATGAGCTGAATGAACTCCGTAATGAGGCTTATGAAAATTCTTTGATCTATAAGGAAAAGACTAAGCTCATTCACGACTCCAAGATTAAAAACCGAGAGTTCCAAGTTGGAGACAAAGTTTTACTCTTTAACTCTCGGTTGAAAATCTTTTCAGGGAAGCTGAAATCTCGTTGGTCCGGCCCATTCACCATTGCCAACATTTTTCCATATGGTACTCTCGAGCTCGCTCAACCTAATGGACCTAATTTTAAGGTGAATGGCCAACGAGTGAAGTTGTACTTTGGTGAGGACATCTCTCATGAGACGATTCCATCCCTCACCACGTTCCCCATGAACTAATTTTGGGTCGAGTCAGGCTCGTGACTCAGTTATAAAAAACAAGCGCTCCTCGGGAGGCAGCCCGAGTATCTATCCTTTTCTGTTTTAACCTCCTAAGTGTAGGGGGACCTCTATAGGAACTTTGTGTTTGCGTGGTGATGTGATTATAGGGATGAATGCACTTTTGGAACCTTTGAAGAACCGTGCTCCCGTGTTATCCGAAATCTGGTTCTATCTCTCAACTATCGTGATTCAATTTTCTTCATACTCTCATTTGAAATTGATCATGTTAGTCGTCTCTTCCTTAGCTTGATTTAACCAACGTGCACAATGTCATAAGTGTAGGGGAGACTTTTCCCACATGCTTAAACATTGAGGACAATGTTTATCTTAAGTGTAGGGGGGACTTCTATCGAAGTTTTAAGTGGACTTTTCCATGAAAATGCCTTCATTTAACCAGAAAATCATCTTTTTCAACATTTTTCAAATTTATTATTAACCTTGGCCATAGAGTCGTAATTTTTAAATTTTTATCGTTGCTTTCGTATGTATATATCCCGCAATAAAGTCAAAAATATTAATAAGTGGTGTAGCTAGTTTTGAAATCTTTGACATATTAGGCCCGTTGCGATTATTTTGACTCAACCCGAATAGACTTATCCAAGTTTATTCTAGCTAGTATCCATAACCATGTAGACCTTAATTGGTTTATTAGGCTAAGCATCCACGAGTCTCATTACTTGAGATTTCAAATTGTGGAGGACGAGAAATGATAGAGTCAATCATAAGTCGGTATTCTTGCACAAGCTCACTTGGTGTAATTATTTGCCTATTCTCCCGTCACTTGCTAATAATTTATCTGCAATAAGTAAGGTCGTACGATTTGAAAAGTTACTTAGCTTCTAGCCCAAGATCGTTTAAAAGTTGCTCGGTAATGATTAGAGTTCATAGCCAAGGCATAACTTATGAAGCAGGGCGCGAAGATTGGCGAGTCCGAAAAGGCCCTAACAAGGCATGAAGATTCAATCTTATCGCTAAAGATCCAAGGTGATGTGAAAAGCATTATTCCCAAAATCAATATGAAGGATCAAGACTCACGACAAAAAGCAATCAACTCCCATAAAGATCATGGAGAAGTCTATCCGAAAAGACCCTAACAAGGTATGAGGATAAATAGATCCAAGTCCGAAAAGGAGGCGGATCGTTGTATCTCAAAATCCCAATTAGATATTGAAGAAATAATCATGAAGTCGTGGTCAACAAAGTTGGAGTACCCCTCAAAAGTCTCCAAATGAAGAAACTCTATTAACGAAGAGAAGACCATTATCTCAAGAACGTCTCTCGAAGATATGAAGTATGAAGTACATGCGAAATATCGGCCCGAGAAAGGTCTCAAATCGTGAACCGAGTTATGCCAAAATATGAACTTTTTGATATCCCGAGAAGCAGTTTTAAGAGATTTTGTCCTTTAGCTAACTATTGATCAAATCGTCCTACTTTGCTTTCAGCCTAAATAAACTATCAAAATAAGTCCAAAAATGCATCTTCATGATCATTCTAAGACAAAAATAAAATATAAGAGATACCTCTAGGAATAAGGGAGTTTAAGCATTTAATTAAGCCATGTGTGTAAGTGTTTGATTTGCTAACTTATAATAACAATGATCTCGTTTTTAAGCTTAGTTTGGGGAACGTGAAACTTGAGGGTGATAAATCTTCGCAGCACCAAAGCCCTAATGTAAGTCCTTGATCTCTTTGCAAGTTATCTCCATATAGCTATTTTCAAGTGAAAATGGTTTTCTATCCTTTTGTTTGCTTTAAAGTTTTAATTTCTCTTAGTACTTTAATTTTTGTTTAGTAGTATTTTAATAATGCCAAGGTTGATTGATTATGAGAAGAGTGTAAAATTGCTTTATCACTAAGCATTGCATGAGGGCATGGCAATGGTTAAGTGTAGGGGATTTGATAGGTGTGAAAACACCCATCCTTTTACCACTTATTTCTTACTAAAACAAGACCAAAACGCGTGTTTAATATCATTTGTTTGGAATTATGCGTGGTTTTTGTGTTTATTGTGTTTTCAGAGTCAACCGGATGAATATTGAAGAAAACATGGGAATTGCACGGGTTTTATCGAGGAAAAAGACTCAAGACGAAGTCTATTGTCCAAGAGATGCAAAAGATTTGAAGTCAATGGGCCTATTTGAAGATTTATCGAAGAAAAGGACCAAAGATGTAAGATTTACATATGTCGAAGAAACTCAAGTCTATTAAACGAAGAAATTAAAAGACGAGTTGAATTTAATCGTCGACAAATCCTGAATCAGAATCGAAAACGTCAACTTTTCTGAAAAGACGAGAAGACAAGAAGAAAGGGAGAAAGCCCACTCACCAACCAACCACTTAGCCTATAAAAGGAAATCACCCTCACAAATTTGCAACTAGTTTTTATTTCCAGTTTTCTTCTTTTCTTCCGTAGCAAGCCAACACCACTAAGGTGTTGGTGATCTTTCATTTTTTTTGAATCCTTCATCTTGTAAGATTTTAATCTTTTTCTTTTGATTGTTTAAAACCTTAATCATCAATATAATCTTTTCATTCATCTTGTTCATCTTCATATTTTTATTCATAGTTCTTAAGTTCTTATTTAGTTGAGTTTGATCTTCTAAAGTTAATGGGTTTTGTGTTTTATGATTGGGATTTGATGTTTATGGTTGGTAGACGATTTGTTATTAGTTTTGTTTAAGATTTGGTTAAAAACTTGGTCCATTTTTGATTAAATTCGTTTTCCCCTGTTTCTCGCTGTCTACTATTCTTCATTCCCAGACATTCCGAATAGTCTGTTTACTTTTTCCCTTATTCGGAATATTTATTTATTCCGGATAGTCTGCTTTCTTTTTCCTTTATTCGGAATTTTTTTTATTATTCCGGATTGTCAATTTATTCCGCATAGCCACCATATTCCGCATAGCATGTTTATTCCGAGTAGTAAATATTCCGAATAGCATTTATTCCGCATAGAGCTAGTTATTCCGCATAGCAAAAATATTCCGAATAGCATCCATTATTCCGGATGGCATATATTCCGAGTATTTTTATTATTCCGCATAGGCTTAGTTATTCCGCATAGCAATATATTCCGCATAGAACTTTTATTCTGAATAGCCTTAATATTCCGGGTAGTATTTTATTCCGCATAGCCACCATATTCCGCATAGGATCATTTATTCCGAGTAGTCATTTATTCCGTATAGCTTCATTATTCCGAATAACACCATTTCTTCAGTAAGGTTATTTTTCAGCTTTATCGTTTAATTGTTTAATCCTAATTCAAGATTGATTTCATTAACTGTTTTTGGTTTTAAATTTTTATTTACTTCATTCATTTATCTTCTTAGTAAAATAGAAAACCCAACCCACTATTTGTCACCAAGAACAAATCATTCCACTTTTAGCTGTGATCAATTCGAGGAGATTCCGAGATTAATCTTGAACCCAATCAAAACCACTGTATTAAAACTCCACCAAACAGATATAATCGTCCCAATCACCCGTCCATTCCAACGCACACGACCTCAACATGTCTTCCAATGTTTGCATCGTTCGCTCTGACTGCCCGTCTGTTTGAGGATGAAAAGCCGTGCTAAGCTTAAATTGTGTACCCCAAGCTTTCTGCAGACTTCTCCAGAATCACGAAGTGAAACGAGGATCTCTCTCCGAGACGATGCTGGATGGAGCACCGTGAAGTCTCATGATCTCCTTTCTATAAGTATCGGCGAGTTTACTGACCGAATCTTCCTTGCGGATCGGTAAGAAATAAGCTGATTTAGTAAGTCGATCAACGATAACCCAAATTGAATCGTGCTTCTTCTTTGTCCGCGGAAGACCACTAACAAAATCCATGGTGATTTTGTCCCACTTCCACTCTGGAATATCTAGCGGTTGAAGAAGACCGCCAGACCACTGATGCTCGATCTTAACATGCTGGCAGGTAAGACATTTGGAGACGTAAGTAGCAACATCCTGTTTCATACCACTCCACCAAAAGTACTGCTTGATGTCATGGTACATCTTGGTCGAACCAGGATGGATAGAAAATGGGGAGCTATGAGCCTCAGCTAACAATGCTTCCCGGAGTTCTTAATCATCAGGAACACAAAGTCTCGTGCCCTACCATAAGATAACATCTGCGTCTACTCGAAATTCTGTCTGCTTCTCCAAATTCTGAATTATAGCCCCTATTTCTCCATCGTCTTTCTGAGCTTCCTTTGTAAAACCCGCGTGCTTTTACCATGAATAGTGCCCTTAAGATCGTACGTCCTAGATTAAAACTTACCTTATTCAGTATTGATCACATTCATGTGCTAATAATCAAGCAAGTGCATACGTGTATGACATGACAAGTATCGATTACGTACGAACTCATGATAAACAGTTAATAATATATCACGTGAACATAATTAAATCATGATCACCATTTAAAATACTAACTAAAATAATTACGTAAATACTTATAATATATTTACGAGCGTTAAGTTTACGATAAACGACACGTTAGATTAAACAGAAACACTTTAAACACGAGCACGTTTAACCACGAACGAACACGAAACATCGGGACACGAGAAAGGTACGGGTACCCCATGTGGGGCCCCCATACCCACGGCTCATATACAAGAAATGGGCTTAGCCCATGGACTTTACAAGTAAAGGGGGGTAAAGAGTAAAACATGTTTTCACTTTTCATTTTCAAGAAATAAACACAAAAACCCTAAAAGAGTTTTTTCTCCTCTCCTTCTTGCTCTCTTGGTGCCGCCACCTTTACACCACCATAGGGGGGTGATTTGTTTGATTTTGATCTTAAAAACTATTGTATAATCAGTGTTTGTTCATCCTCTTTTCAAGCTACATAGTGGTATACCTTTCAAACCCTTCTTTCTAATTCTTTTTAATTCTTTTGATCTTTGATTATTTTCATGAACATGTTATTATTTTTCTTATTAAAACAAGGTAATTAATCATTGATCTAACATGTTTTGGTATTAAATAAAATCAAGGAATGATTTAAAGGGGTGTTTGTTTCTAGCCGCCTAGCAAAACAAACCCGAGGGGGGTTTGGTTTGCTATTGCCGCCACCACCAAGACCACTTTTGGTCTTGGTTGGCTCATGTGGGACCCACGGCAGCAAGGGGACACATGTGCCCCGGGTTTGGCCCGGGGTACGGTGTCGAATTCATGCCCGATTCATGGTTCGTTGGTTAAATCATGATTCAGGCTACATGTTAATTTTTATGAATTATGAACTTAGGATATAATTAATTAATAACATGAAATATTAATTAAATCATGACTTAGATTATTTTAATTATTAGTTTATCATGACATTAATTTAACCTAAGTATTTTATGTTATAAGTTATAATTAATTAATTATTAAAACATGCCTATAATTAATTAATTTAGACATGACTTAGGTTATATTATTATTAATAATAATACACATTTTAACCTAAGTATTTTCATTCCATTTTAATTAAAACATGTTATACCTTAATTAAAATGCTTAACCTATAGTTTAATTGAAATACATGAGATAATAATTAAACTATACACTATATCATATGACTTAAGAAATAAGCTTATAACACTTAGACTTATATGTTAGCTTATGTAATCAGCTTAATTCTAATCATGGAAACTTCTATTTATAGAAACTTAATTAAATAAGGCAACTAATCTAATTATGGAAACTTTCTATATATGGAAATCAATCTATTTCAGGCAACTAATCTAATCATGGAAACCTTCTATATATGGAAACTTATTTAATTAAGGCAGCTGATCTATTTTTGGAAACTTTCTATTTTTAGAAACTAATCTATTTTAAGCAGTAAATTCTATTTTTGGAAACTTTCTATTTTTGGAAACTTTCTATTTTTGGAAACTCTCTATTTTTGGAAACTTTCTATTTTTGGAAACTTTCTATTTTTGGTAACTTTCTATTTTTGGAAACTTTCTATTTTTGGAAACTTTCTATTTTTGGAAACTTTCTATTTTTGGAAACCTGCTATTTTTGGAAAGTTACTTATTATTACACAGTAAGTACAATAATACATGAAACATCAGTAATACTTAATCAGATTAACCAGAATACTAGATAAACATAGTTTAAGGCTTTAAACAGTGAACCATGACCTAAAACATACCAAATCAGCTAAAATGAGACACAAAACCCAGTATGTAATCAGTGAATCGATACTTATACACGTGTGTATTCATGTAGCGTTAGTGATCCAGAAGTAGGAGTCTTTCTTCCGTTCATTCACTGGACTTGAGGTACGGATTCCCGTCCTTTCAGTATGGACATTCTTTCCTTATTAGGATTTCCCCGTATGCAGCCAACTGTTTTCCCCAGCATTTGTTTTATTGTTTTGAACTGCTTATGTTAATTTAGCATAAACTATAGCCATATACAAGCATGACCAGTTTCACCTAGTTATGGAGGTACCATAACCATAGCATTGGAGGCACCGATGTTATGACTTCCCCACGGTGGAGTGATTGCTCGTGGCGTCCCTTTCAGTTTTGGCCATATTATTATATCATGTGGGGCGTATGGGTGCATCCTAGTTACATGTTTTATTCAGTTTATCATGGTGAATGTGGTGTGTGCCTTGCACCCTTCACAAGGAGCTGATCCCTCCTACCCAAATCAGTATATTGATTAGAGGCATCCCCTCTGATCAGCATGATGAGGTCACCCCTCCAAGTATTCATGCACGTGACCTTTTCATGACCTATATGGGCTATGGTATTTATATGTTAAAATAGTTTTCACAAGTTAAACATAAGGCTTTTCAAACTATAAAACCAGTTTTCTTGATACTTAACCAGTTACTCAGAACTTAGTCTTCCGCTGTTATATGTTACATGCTTATCCTATTTCATGCTTTATTGTACATCCGTGCACTGAGCGTCTTGCTCAGCCGTTACTTTCCTTTCCATGTCCCAAAACGGCAGGTACCCAAGACTCGAGCATTTGGAGGACGCACATAGGATGGAAGCTGCCAGAGACTTCTTTTCCTTTTTGCCTTCATATAGTTATGCTTGTTTAGTCTTTATTCAGTTCATTTCCTTTATTTATGTTTTGGGCTTATGTTTGGGAACCGATGTTTGATTCCGGTTTTCCCTATGGTCATGTATGTTTTACTACATATCACCTTGCATGCTTTGATGACACGCCATAATCACGCGTGACATTCCATTTATCAAAATGGGGTGTTACAATTATGGTATCAGAGCCAAGGCTTCGACCTGTAGGCTCTAAAACTTGACCTGTGACTAGTGGGTAGTCACCAGGAGCTTCCTAAGTCAACGCTTGTTATTCCACGTATTGACGTTTTCAGCACCTTTTTGTTTAACCATTACGTTTTCAGCACCTTGTCGTTTTAACCATGATGTTTTCACCAGTATCGTTTTACCAATATGGAATGAACAACCGTCATCCATATTTGGTTATGTGTCAGTGTCTATGCATGATGTTCCTAGTGAACTGTGATTATGTGAACTGAACCCCAGTAGTTCATAATTTTCACATAAAAATTTTTTTCTGTTAAGTTTTGACAATGACTTTTAATTATTTATGTTTCATGCATTCATGAATTTATATCATATGTCATCTATTGCAGGAATTTTGACTAAGTAATGGTTGGTACAGGACTGGCCTATTTAGTCGCATGTGCTTTTATCGAAACTTTTAACTTTGGGACCGACCCATAGGCGTCCCCTCGCCATGTCTTTTGTTTTGGAACCGACCCATAGGCGTTCCCTCGCACATATAAAGGTTTTATAAACTACATTACGCATTCATGCACTGTTTTTCTTGCATAAAATCTTTCTCTTGATTTAAATTGGCATAAATTTTTTTTCATGTCCCATCATAAGTTATTATGTCTTTATGTCAAGTATGCCTGATAGGTGTGAAAACACCCATCCTTTTTACCACTTAATTGCAATAATAACCGAGCCAAAACGTGTATTTTATGTCATTTATGTCGGAATTATGCGTGGTTTGTGTTTTTGTTGTAATTTAGGACGAAAAGGTGAAAAGTGGAGAAAACACGGCAATTACGGGCTTTTATCGAAGAAAACGACAAAAGACGAAGTCAAGAGATCAAGAGTGGAAAAAGAACGGAAGTCCAAGACCAATTCTGAAGATTTATCGAAGAACAAGTCAAAAGACGGAAGTTTACTAAAAAGCCGAAGAACTCGAGTCTAATAAATAAACAAATTATAAGACGAGTTTTAATTAATCCCGAGACAAAGTCGAAAAAGTCGAAGAACTTTAAAGACGAAGAGACGTGAAGAAAGAAAGAAAGAAAAGAAGAAGTCACCAACCACTTCCCTTTCCTATATATACCCTTCATATCACCACATGAAAGGAGTTAGTAATTTTTAGTTTAGTTTTTAGTTTAGGAGTAGGAGTAGTTTAGTTTAGAGAGAGAAAGTGACAGTTTCTCTCTCTAGAATTTCAATCTTTCATCTTTTATCTTTCTTGATTTGAATCAAGCTCTTACTTTTTAAGCTTAACCTTGTCTTAATCTTTATGTTATTAATCTTTCTTGTTAATCTTCATCTTGTTTTCTTTCATCTTTTTCATCAAGTTCTTATTTAAAGTTTTGATCTTTAAAGTTCATCTTTTTATATTTTGATTCTAAAAGTTTGTTGATTTTAAGTTTTGTTAAGTTGTTATTTGTGCTTATTGATTCCGCTTCAGTTTTGATTTGTTCTATTTTGAGTTTTAGCTTATCACCATACCTTATTCCCTTTTGCTTTTATTTCGGATCAAGAACCCAATCGGAAAGGGTGGTAAACCCCTTTCCGATCGTACATTCCGACCAGCAAACCCTTTTTCCAATCGGAAAAGGGTTTTGCTTATTCCGATTGTACCATATTTTATGTTATTCCGATTTGAGTCTTCATGTTATATTCCGATTGGTCGTTTTAGAGTATTCCGATTGGCATCATTTGTCAATATTCCGATTGTCCCTATTTCATGGATATTCCGATCATGCTCATGCTCATTCTGATCGGGTACATTCCGATCGGATCCTTATGGATTCCGATCGGGTGTATTCCGATGGAGTGAGTTGTTTTGTTTTAGTATTTTGTTTAAGTGTCTTTTGTTCTCGATTTATTTTCAGTTCATTTTAATTTCGTTTATGCATTTTTATTTAATTGTCAATTTACTTTTCGCTAAGTGTTAATTTTACGTCATTTCATTTTTTGCCATTTACTTTTAAAATCTTAAATATTGCACTGTTTTACGTTTCACTTAGTTGTAGTTTTAATTTCCCGTCCTTTATTTTTAAGTCTTGCGCATTTATTTTACCAAATCCAAAAATATTTGTTTCACCAAGAACAACTAATCTCACACATTTAACCGGATATCAATTCGATTAGACACCGAGAAAACGAACTTTTAGTTAGCAAAATCACAGTTATAAAATGGCGCCGCTGCCGGCTCTTTTCGTGAGGATCGAAAGTTTTTTGTGAGAGAAGCGTTGGCTTTTGGGATCCGTTCACTCGTGAACGTTATTTTTCGTGTCAAATATTTTCAAAAATCCAAAAACATTTGAAAAATCTTTAAAAAGCATTTCTTTTTCAAAGTTTTGCACCAAAAATATTCTTCTTGCTTATCTATCTTTCTTTATGGATTTTTATGTCCATTGCGTCCGGTGTGGGAAACAATTATCTGGGAACAACTCTTGTCAATGGTGTACATGTGAGCGGTGTGGAAACGATATCGACTACATACAAAACGGATTTTGTCCTTTGTGCAACTCGACTAATTCGTCCTTTTTGAACCCACCTCCTATTCCCACGTGCACCTATTGTGGAAGCGATTCTCATTGGCATATTTCGTGCCCGGTTCCATACCCGTATGATCACGGGAAAGAACTGGGGTACAATTATGACTATGATAATAGTTATCCACATGACGCACCCAGTCTTTCTCCTCAACCGTTCTGCAACAATTGTGGGGGTCCTCACGATACTTCCTATTGTCAACCAATGAATTATTATGAGCAAAATCCGTGTCCTCAGTTTTCTTCACCTATGGATTATTACGAACCAAACCCGGTTTCTAATTCTTCTCAATCGATGAACTACTATGAGCCACAACCATGCTATAATTCAGGTTTTCAACATTTTGAGCCCCCACATCACACCCTCAATCATCAATCCTCTCAGGGAATTCATATTGATCAACAACTCACTACTCAAGAAAGGCACGCCATTATTTTGGACATTCAAGAAGCCTTTGTTCAGTTCAAAGAAGCATGGGAAAAAGAGAAGAGACAGCAACAAGAGCAAGTATCTAATCTTAATGATTATACCCCTCCTCCTGTGCGTCAATACTATTATGATGATGATGATGACGATGAGCCTACTATTTCCTGGAATGATCTTACTGCTCAATGTCCTAGTGCAATTGTCATCCCTCCTCTCCATATCCCAAACGTGTCTACGGATTGTGATACATTGAATGAGCTTGGTGATGTTGGTCTCGACAAAGTATTGGATGATGAGGTTTGTGACTTACCTACTATGGAGCCTGAGGACGATGTTGCTCTTACGGAAGAGGTCGATCTTAGTGATGACGATTTTTCTCCAAGCTATGAGAATTTCACCTTTGAAATTTTTCAATCTCCACCGGGAGATGCGGGCAATGATGATTTATTCTCTCCGGTTTACGAAAAGTTCACCGATCATCATGATCTTGTGGATGAGGTGGAAGACGTGCTTCTTCGCGATAAATTACGGAAAGTGCACCTTCTTATTGCTCAAATCGAAGCGTTGACTTCTCCTCCTCTTTCCGAGTCTCTGCCTCCATCTATTCATCCCGTTGAAGATAATGACCCATTGCTGGAGGAAATTGACATTCACTCCATACCACCAGGTAATGATGACGATGATTTGGAGGGGAACATTATTTTTGATAATTTGCTGCAGGAAGATATTGTCCCAAGTCCCCCTCCCGAGCACCTTTCATCCTCCCCTTTAGCCACTATTTCAGAGGATGAGTGCTTTGACCCGGGAGGTGACATTGATTATGCTATAATTGATAACAATACGGCTTTGCCGCTTGCTCAGCATCCATTGTCTTTGGGGGAGGACAATGTGCTAACTTTACCCACCCCACCTCCCGTGGATCTTGATTTCACATACTTTATGTATGTTAAACGGACCTTTCTCCCATACAAGACTTATCCCCCCGCCTCTCCTTTGTTGATGTCAACCGGGAACGAGGACAAGGTCTTTGATCCCGGTATCACATTCGAGGCTTCCCCATGGACTATTTAATTCGGGGACGAGTCAGGCTCGTGACTCGGTTAATATAAACAAGCGCTTTTTGGGAGGCAACCCAATTATCTATCTATCTTTACCATAAGTGTAGGGGGAGCCCCGTGGTGTTTCTTGCTTTCTTTCTTATCATGTGCAGGGATTAGAGCTTCAAAGACACGCTCTTGATGACTTTTGACGAACCGTGATTCCGTGTTCCCTTCTTCCCGGTTCTATCCTAAACTCTTTTCGATTCACTATTTTATATTTCTCAATATTAAAATAGGAATCTCTTTAGTTGTCTTTTCCTTAGCGAGATTTAAACAACGTGCACAATGTCCTAAGTGTAGGGGAGTTTACTCCCACATGCTTAAACATTGAGGACAATGTTTATATTAAGTGTAGGGGGACTTCTATCGAAGTTAAGTGGTCTTTTCCATGAATTTGTCCTCATTTTAACCGGAAAATCAAATTTTCGACATTTTTCAAAATTTTTAATCTATTTTGGCCTAGTTGTATAGTTGTATTTGCCTTTGTTATGTTTCCTTTGCTAGAATAAATTTTCAAATAAGTGGTTTTAGATTTTTTCTTTGTCGTGAACCTTTTGACTCAACCCGAGTTTACTTGCCTAAGTTTACTCTAGCTAGTATCCTTAACGTGTTTAAGTCAAGTTTTGCTAGGCTTTTATATAGGGAGCTATAAAATGCGAAAGTCTTAACCCTCACGGGTTAAGAACAAGAACTTTTCGCAAGTTCCTATAATTGATCCTAGAGAGTCGTTTATCAAGGGAACTTTAAAACGCGATTTCTAAACTTGAAAAAGTCTAAGAATTTGCAAGATCCTATAGGCGACTCGAAAACCCAAAACGTTGATTTAATAGGCTAAGCATCCACGAGTCTCATTCCTTGAGATTTTAAACTGTGGAGAACGAGAGATGATAGAGTCAATTATAAGTTCGGTATTCTTTCGTGAATTTATGTGAGTTAATTATGAGCCTATTCTCCCTCCGCTTGCTAATAAATTATCTGCTAATAAATAAGGTTGTACGATTTAAAAGGTTACTTAGCTTTTAGCCCCAGATCGTTTAAAAGTTGCTCGGTAATGACGAGAGTTCATAGCCAAGGCATAACTTATGAAGCGGGGCGCGAAGATTGGCGAGTCCGAAAAGGCCCTAACAAGGCATGAGGGCTATATTTTGTTGCTAAAGATCCAAAGTGATGTGAAGAATCATTTATCGAAAATCAATATGAAGGATCGAGACACACGACGTAAAGCAAAAACTCCCCAAAAGTCATGGAGAAGTGTATCCGAAAAGACCCTAACAAGGTATGAGGATAAATAGATCCAAGTCAATAAAGGAGGCGGATCGTTGTATATCAAAATCCAAAATAAAGATTGGAGAAAAATGAAGAAGTCGTGGTCCATATATGAAGAATCTCTCAGAAATTCCAAGTGAAGAAATTCCAATTATGAAGAGAAGACCATTATTTCATGAACGTCTCTCAAGATTTGAAGTATGAAGTCGCTGCCAAATATCGGCCCGAGAAAGGTCTCAAATCGCGAACCAAGTTATGCCAAGATATGAACTTTTTGATATCCCGAGAAGCAGTTTTAAAAGATTTGGTCCTTTAGCTAACTATTGATTAAATCGTGCACTTTATTTTCAGACTAAATAATTATCGAAATAAGTCAAACAATGCATCTTCGTGATCATTCAAGACAAATAATAAAATATAAGAGATACCCATAGGAATAAGGGAGTCTAAGTAAATAATTGGCCCACATGAGTTCGTGTTAGTTTACTAACTTATAATAACAATGATCTCGTTTTTAAGCTTGGTTTGGAGAAAGTGAAAAGTTGAGGATGACGATTATTCATGACATTTTCAAAACCCAAGGTATGCTTTTAATTTCTTTGCTTTGCATTTTTATAATTTTCTATCTCTTTAATAAAGGCCAATGTGGATTGATTATGATGAAAAGTGTAAACATGCTTTGTAACTAATGCATTGCATGAGGACATTGCAATGGTTAAGTGTAGGGGATTTGATAGGTGTGAAAACACCCATCCTTTTTACCACTTAATTGCAATAATAACCGAGCCAAAACGTGTATTTTATGTCATTTATGTCGGAATTATGCGTGGTTTGTGTTTTTGTTGTAATTTAGGACGAATAGGTGAAAAGTGGAGAAAACACGGCAATTACGGGCTTTTATCGAAGAAAACGACAAAAGACGAAGTCAAGAGATCAAGAGTGGAAAAAGAACGGAAGTCCAAGACCAATTCTGAAGATTTATCGAAGAACAAGTCAAAAGCGGAAGTTTACTAAAAAGCCGAAGAACTCGAGTCTAATAAATAAACAAATTATAAGACGAGTTTTAATTAATCCCGAGACAAAGTCGAAAAAGTCGAAGAACTTTAAAGACGAAGAGACGTGAAGAAAGAAAGAAAGAAAAGAAGAAGTCACCAACCACTTCCCTTTCCTATATATACCCTTCATATCACCACATGAAAGGAGTTAGTAATTTTTAGTTTAGTTTTTAGTTTAGGAGTAGGAGTAGTTTAGTTTAGAGAGAGAAAGTGACAGTTTCTCTCTCTAGAATTTCAATCTTTCATCTTTTATCTTTCTTGATTTGAATCAAGCTCTTACTTTTTAAGCTTAACCTTGTCTTAATCTTTATGTTATTAATCTTTCTTGTTAATCTTCATCTTGTTTTCTTTCATCTTTTTCATCAAGTTCTTATTTAAAGTTTTGATCTTTAAAGTTCATCTTTTTATATTTTGATTCTAAAAGTTTGTTGATTTTAAGTTTTGTTAAGTTGTTATTTGTGCTTATTGATTCCGCTTCAGTTTTGATTTGTTCTATTTTGAGTTTTAGCTTATCACCATACCTTATTCCCTTTTGCTTTTATTTCGGATCAAGAACCCAATCGGAAAGGGTGGTAAACCCCTTTCCGATCGTACATTCCGACCAGCAAACCCTTTTTCCAATCGGAAAAGGGTTTTGCTTATTCCGATTGTACCATATTTTATGTTATTCCGATTTGAGTCTTCATGTTATATTCCGATTGGTCGTTTTAGAGTATTCCGATTGGCATCATTTGTCAATATTCCGATTGTCCCTATTTCATGGATATTCCGATCATGCTCATGCTCATTCTGATCGGGTACATTCCGATCGGATCCTTATGGATTCCGATCGGGTGTATTCCGATGGAGTGAGTTGTTTTGTTTTAGTATTTTGTTTAAGTGTCTTTTGTTCTCGATTTATTTTCAGTTCATTTTAATTTCGTTTATGCATTTTTATTTAATTGTCAATTTACTTTTCGCTAAGTGTTAATTTTACGTCATTTCATTTTTTGCCATTTACTTTTAAAATCTTAAATATTGCACTGTTTTACGTTTCACTTAGTTGTAGTTTTAATTTCCCGTCCTTTATTTTTAAGTCTTGCGCATTTATTTTACCAAATCCAAAAATATTTGTTTCACCAAGAACAACTAATCTCACACATTTAACCGGATATCAATTCGATTAGACACCGAGAAAACGAACTTTTAGTTAGCAAAATCACAGTTATAAAATGGCGCCGCTGCCGGCTCTTTTCGTGAGGATCGAAAGTTTTTTGTGAGAGAAGCGTTGGCTTTTGGGATCCGTTCACTCGTGAACGTTATTTTTCGTGTCAAATATTTTCAAAAATCCAAAAACATTTGAAAAATCTTTAAAAAGCATTTCTTTTTCAAAGTTTTGCACCAAAAATATTCTTCTTGCTTATCTATCTTTCTTTATGGATTTTTATGTCCATTGCGTCCGGTGTGGGAAACAATTATCTGGGAACAACTCTTGTCAATGGTGTACATGTGAGCGGTGTGGAAACGATATCGACTACATACAAAACGGATTTTGTCCTTTGTGCAACTCGACTAATTCGTCCTTTTTGAACCCACCTCCTATTCCCACGTGCACCTATTGTGGAAGCGATTCTCATTGGCATATTTCGTGCCCGGTTCCATACCCGTATGATCACGGGAAAGAACTGGGGTACAATTATGACTATGATAATAGTTATCCACATGACGCACCCAGTCTTTCTCCTCAACCGTTCTGCAACAATTGTGGGGGTCCTCACGATACTTCCTATTGTCAACCAATGAATTATTATGAGCAAAATCCGTGTCCTCAGTTTTCTTCACCTATGGATTATTACGAACCAAACCCGGTTTCTAATTCTTCTCAATCGATGAACTACTATGAGCCACAACCATGCTATAATTCAGGTTTTCAACATTTTGAGCCCCCACATCACACCCTCAATCATCAATCCTCTCAGGGAATTCATATTGATCAACAACTCACTACTCAAGAAAGGCACGCCATTATTTTGGACATTCAAGAAGCCTTTGTTCAGTTCAAAGAAGCATGGGAAAAAGAGAAGAGACAGCAACAAGAGCAAGTATCTAATCTTAATGATTATACCCCTCCTCCTGTGCGTCAATACTATTATGATGATGATGATGACGATGAGCCTACTATTTCCTGGAATGATCTTACTGCTCAATGTCCTAGTGCAATTGTCATCCCTCCTCTCCATATCCCAAACGTGTCTACGGATTGTGATACATTGAATGAGCTTGGTGATGTTGGTCTCGACAAAGTATTGGATGATGAGGTTTGTGACTTACCTACTATGGAGCCTGAGGACGATGTTGCTCTTACGGAAGAGGTCGATCTTAGTGATGACGATTTTTCTCCAAGCTATGAGAATTTCACCTTTGAAATTTTTCAATCTCCACCGGGAGATGCGGGCAATGATGATTTATTCTCTCCGGTTTACGAAAAGTTCACCGATCATCATGATCTTGTGGATGAGGTGGAAGACGTGCTTCTTCGCGATAAATTACGGAAAGTGCACCTTCTTATTGCTCAAATCGAAGCGTTGACTTCTCCTCCTCTTTCCGAGTCTCTGCCTCCATCTATTCATCCCGTTGAAGATAATGACCCATTGCTGGAGGAAATTGACATTCACTCCATACCACCAGGTAATGATGACGATGATTTGGAGGGGAACATTATTTTTGATAATTTGCTGCAGGAAGATATTGTCCCAAGTCCCCCTCCCGAGCACCTTTCATCCTCCCCTTTAGCCACTATTTCAGAGGATGAGTGCTTTGACCCGGGAGGTGACATTGATTATGCTATAATTGATAACAATACGGCTTTGCCGCTTGCTCAGCATCCATTGTCTTTGGGGGAGGACAATGTGCTAACTTTACCCACCCCACCTCCCGTGGATCTTGATTTCACATACTTTATGTATGTTAAACGGACCTTTCTCCCATACAAGACTTATCCCCCCGCCTCTCCTTTGTTGATGTCAACCGGGAACGAGGACAAGGTCTTTGATCCCGGTATCACATTCGAGGCTTCCCCATGGACTATTTAATTCGGGGACGAGTCAGGCTCGTGACTCGGTTAATATAAACAAGCGCTTTTTGGGAGGCAACCCAATTATCTATCTATCTTTACCATAAGTGTAGGGGGAGCCCCGTGGTGTTTCTTGCTTTCTTTCTTATCATGTGCAGGGATTAGAGCTTCAAAGACACGCTCTTGATGACTTTTGACGAACCGTGATTCCGTGTTCCCTTCTTCCCGGTTCTATCCTAAACTCTTTTCGATTCACTATTTTATATTTCTCAATATTAAAATAGGAATCTCTTTAGTTGTCTTTTCCTTAGCGAGATTTAAACAACGTGCACAATGTCCTAAGTGTAGGGGAGTTTACTCCCACATGCTTAAACATTGAGGACAATGTTTATATTAAGTGTAGGGGGACTTCTATCGAAGTTAAGTGGTCTTTTCCATGAATTTGTCCTCATTTTAACCGGAAAATCAAATTTTCGACATTTTTCAAAATTTTTAATCTATTTTGGCCTAGTTGTATAGTTGTATTTGCCTTTGTTATGTTTCCTTTGCTAGAATAAATTTTCAAATAAGTGGTTTTAGATTTTTTCTTTGTCGTGAACCTTTTGACTCAACCCGAGTTTACTTGCCTAAGTTTACTCTAGCTAGTATCCTTAACGTGTTTAAGTCAAGTTTTGCTAGGCTTTTATATAGGGAGCTATAAAATGCGAAAGTCTTAACCCTCACGGGTTAAGAACAAGAACTTTTCGCAAGTTCCTATAATTGATCCTAGAGAGTCGTTTATCAAGGGAACTTTAAAACGCGATTTCTAAACTTGAAAAAGTCTAAGAATTTGCAAGATCCTATAGGCGACTCGAAAACCCAAAACGTTGATTTAATAGGCTAAGCATCCACGAGTCTCATTCCTTGAGATTTTAAACTGTGGAGAACGAGAGATGATAGAGTCAATTATAAGTTCGGTATTCTTTCGTGAATTTATGTGAGTTAATTATGAGCCTATTCTCCCTCCGCTTGCTAATAAATTATCTGCTAATAAATAAGGTTGTACGATTTAAAAGGTTACTTAGCTTTTAGCCCCAGATCGTTTAAAAGTTGCTCGGTAATGACGAGAGTTCATAGCCAAGGCATAACTTATGAAGCGGGGCGCGAAGATTGGCGAGTCCGAAAAGGCCCTAACAAGGCATGAGGGCTATATTTTGTTGCTAAAGATCCAAAGTGATGTGAAGAATCATTTATCGAAAATCAATATGAAGGATCGAGACACACGACGTAAAGCAAAAACTCCCCAAAAGTCATGGAGAAGTGTATCCGAAAAGACCCTAACAAGGTATGAGGATAAATAGATCCAAGTCAATAAAGGAGGCGGATCGTTGTATATCAAAATCCAAAATAAAGATTGGAGAAAAATGAAGAAGTCGTGGTCCATATATGAAGAATCTCTCAGAAATTCCAAGTGAAGAAATTCCAATTATGAAGAGAAGACCATTATTTCATGAACGTCTCTCAAGATTTGAAGTATGAAGTCGCTGCCAAATATCGGCCCGAGAAAGGTCTCAAATCGCGAACCAAGTTATGCCAAGATATGAACTTTTTGATATCCCGAGAAGCAGTTTTAAAAGATTTGGTCCTTTAGCTAACTATTGATTAAATCGTGCACTTTATTTTCAGACTAAATAATTATCGAAATAAGTCAAACAATGCATCTTCGTGATCATTCAAGACAAATAATAAAATATAAGAGATACCCATAGGAATAAGGGAGTCTAAGTAAATAATTGGCCCACATGAGTTCGTGTTAGTTTACTAACTTATAATAACAATGATCTCGTTTTTAAGCTTGGTTTGGAGAAAGTGAAAAGTTGAGGATGACGATTATTCATGACATTTTCAAAACCCAAGGTATGCTTTTAATTTCTTTGCTTTGCATTTTTATAATTTTCTATCTCTTTAATAAAGGCCAATGTGGATTGATTATGATGAAAAGTGTAAACATGCTTTGTAACTAATGCATTGCATGAGGACATTGCAATGGTTAAGTGTAGGGGATTTGATAGGTGTGAAAACACCCATCCTTTTTACCACTTAATTGCAATAATAACCGAGCCAAAACGTGTATTTTATGTCATTTATGTCGGAATTATGCGTGGTTTGTGTTTTTGTTGTAATTTAGGACGAATAGGTGAAAAGTGGAGAAAACACGGCAATTACGGGCTTTTATCGAAGAAAACGACAAAAGACGAAGTCAAGAGATCAAGAGTGGAAAAAGAACGGAAGTCCAAGACCAATTCTGAAGATTTATCGAAGAACAAGTCAAAAGCGGAAGTTTACTAAAAAGCCGAAGAACTCGAGTCTAATAAATAAACAAATTATAAGACGAGTTTTAATTAATCCCGAGACAAAGTCGAAAAAGTCGAAGAACTTTAAAGACGAAGAGACGTGAAGAAAGAAAGAAAGAAAAGAAGAAGTCACCAACCACTTCCCTTTCCTATATATACCCTTCATATCACCACATGAAAGGAGTTAGTAATTTTTAGTTTAGTTTTTAGTTTAGGAGTAGGAGTAGTTTAGTTTAGAGAGAGAAAGTGACAGTTTCTCTCTCTAGAATTTCAATCTTTCATCTTTTATCTTTCTTGATTTGAATCAAGCTCTTACTTTTTAAGCTTAACCTTGTCTTAATCTTTATCTTATTAATCTTTCTTGTTAATCTTCATCTTGTTTTCTTTCATCTTTTTCATCAAGTTCTTATTTAAAGTTTTGATCTTTAAAGTTCATCTTTTTATATTTTGATTCTAAAAGTTTGTTGATTTTAAGTTTTGTTAAGTTGTTATTTGTGCTTATTGATTCCGCTTCAGTTTTGATTTGTTCTATTTTGAGTTTTAGCTTATCACCATACCTTATTCCCTTTTGCTTTTATTTCGGATCAAGAACCCAATCGGAAAGGGTGGTAAACCCCTTTCCGATCGTACATTCCGACCAGCAAACCCTTTTTCCAATCGGAAAAGGGTTTTGCTTATTCCGATTGTACCATATTTTATGTTATTCCGATTTGAGTCTTCATGTTATATTCCGATTGGTCGTTTTAGAGTATTCCGATTGGCATCATTTGTCAATATTCCGATTGTCCCTATTTCATGGATATTCCGATCATGCTCATGCTCATTCCGATCGGGTACATTCCGATCGGATCCTTATGGATTCCGATCGGGTGTATTCCGATGGAGTGAGTTGTTTTGTTTTAGTATTTTGTTTAAGTGTCTTTTGTTCTCGATTTATTTTCAGTTCATTTTAATTTCGTTTATGCATTTTTATTTAATTGTCAATTTACTTTTCGCTAAGTGTTAATTTTACGTCATTTCATTTTTTGCCATTTACTTTTAAAATCTTAAATATTGCACTGTTTTACGTTTCACTTAGTTGTAGTTTTAATTTCCCGTCCTTTATTTTTAAGTCTTGCGCATTTATTTTACCAAATCCAAAAATATTTGTTTCACCAAGAACAACTAATCTCACACATTTAACCGGATATCAATTCGATTAGACACCGAGAAAACGAACTTTTAGTTAGCAAAATCACAGTTAATGCCTTTATACTGTCATGGTTAACTTCAGTTTCATGCTGATTATGTTATACACTTCTTCGTAATAGATGGTTTCATGTTTCCTCATGATAATTCCGTCTTCATGTTGATTATGTTTCACGCCTCTTTTGTTATTTACGTTGTCCTGCAAGACATTGTCAGATTTCTTGAATCATGCTTTCATGATAGTCATGGTTGGTTTCTATTAATCATGCTGTCAGGCAAATCATCGTTGAATTTTGTGTAACCACACTTTAGCGTTTCTCTATGCAACCAGAATGATGTCTATGCTAATACTACCAGGTTATCATGATAGTTTTCCGAACCGTTTAACCGGTTTACTTTCCTTAAATCATGACAAATGATCGAGCCCATACCGATCATTTCATGTGCATTCCATGTGCACTCCACGTACCGTATTTCATGTGTATTACATGTACCTTAATCCATGTGTATTCCACTTGCAATACTTCACGAGTATTCGCTAGTCGAGTCTAAATCATCTCAGGCATATGTTCACTTGCTGATATTCTACAAGATTGTCGATGCCGCTCATAGCTTGGAGATGTTACTGAAGGTTGATGCTGCTGATGTTGGGAGACGCTACGAGATGCTGATGCTGATGCTGTTCACAACCTAGAGATCCTAAAAGACGAAGACAAAGGTGTCGGAGCAAAGCAATTGGACGAGAAGATGCTTCACCATCAGACAATTCCCATCAATCATTGTCCCAAATTCATAGTTACATGTCACACGTCGTTCGGCTGTCATTTCAGCCATATGAGTTCAAACCAGTACCAGCCGGCCACTCAGCTAAATAGTTACATGAGTCACGGTCATGAGAATGACCGTCATGGAACCGACAGACAAGATGATAGTAACCACTACTATGACAGCAACTATCCTAGAAATCGCAACCGAGGCTCCGGCCACGGACGTGATCAGACATACAAATGATCAGTAGTCCAACCGATCCGCCAATTCTGGCATATTAACCTAATATTTGTAATTCTAATTGTTTCACATCTTGAGACACATGTCAAGACATCAGTCAAGACACATGTCTCACGTATACTTTCTGAGGACACATGTCAAGATACCAGTCAAGACATATGTCACGCTTACATTTCTCAAGACACGAGTCAAGACACATGACTCACGTCTAATTATGGAACATTTCTAAGAAATTCAGGGTACCCTCCAAGGGTATATCTATGTTGTTGTGCCAGGTATTAATCAGGCCACAAGAATTTCAATACCATTATCGGCGCATCAGTGAGAACTGTCACGTTGTCGATGTCACTTTCATTTCTTTCACCATAGTTCATATATTCATAACCATGAAGGACGCCTTTCGTATTCCCACGTATACGAAGGTTTTTCTTCAGCTTAATGATAAGATCCAAGCTGCTAACGCATTTTCCTCGGACAGACACGAGATAAATTTTTACCCTAATTATGTACTATGAACATCACACCATGCTACGATTCATAATTATGTATAGTAATGTTCAGGCTCCTAAATACATTCAGCTTGATTTTCCATCAGGAAAATCCGTACATATTATCTACGCTTACAAGCAGGTTCATTGTTAGCCATGGTCGCTAAAATTTTCTAGCTGTCAGTAAGACACGACTACTTAAGTCCTTTTACGCATAGCCAGTGGATTCTTCCAAAATCTTCCTATACATTCCAGAAGAACCTACAAGGAGAAGAACGGTACCATGAGATTATGTGTCGACTACCGTCGACTTAAACAAATCACCATTCATGACCATTATTCTCCTCCACATATTGACAACATGTCCAATCAACCGTATGGTGTTAATCATTTTTCAAGATCGAACTCACGATCATGCTGCCAACAGTGACGAGTAAAAAAGCAGGACATGTCCATGACTGCTATTCGTGCACGACTCGGTCATGCCAGATTTATGATTTTTAATTAGTCTCATCAATGCTCCAACCGCATTATGGACTTAATAAATTGAGTTTCCATGAACTCCTAAACAATTTTATCAGTGTTTTCATTGAGGATAACCTGATTTCCGGTAAGCCCAGAGAAGAACAGGAGGACCATATCTGCACTATGTTACAAATTTTATGCCAAGAGAAATTTTACCCTAGAAAATTTTCCAATATCAATTCTGTTTCATAACAGTGACACGCTGAATCACATGGGTTTCTATGGTTAATCTTACCATGACTCAGCTTATGCGTAAAGGAGAGAACCCTACACTACATTAGGTGTTCTAGGAAATCCTACGCTAGGAGAAGTCTAATTCAAAGACTCAGAGTTTCGCAACCTTCTATGTATCAAGTTTCTACGAAGCAAGATACAGTTACGTTCATATCTAGGTACCTGTTATACCAACAGGTTAAGATAGGACACCAACAAACTGGGATGTTTTCATCATATGAGATTGAGAATCGAAAAGGGACAAGATCTCCATGGATTTTAGTTACCAGATTTCAGCAAACTCAGAAGAAGCATGATGCTATATGGGTTATTGTCAACAGTTTGATCAAGTCTGCAGAATCCTTACATCCGTACGGATTTCAGAACCAACAGATTTAACGAACATGTTCCACCCAAGGCTTATCCGATCACTTGGCAATCCCCCAGCTATCGGGTCAGACAAAGATTCGTAATTGTACTCCTAACTTACTTCACGCCTTCATTCTGATTCCACGACTTGCTTTCGCGCTCACGTTCATGACACTATTCACGTTCATGATCGTATTTTGGCTTACGATTCTACGTTCATTTCTTTTCTCGTTCTGGGAAGTTTGCAAGAACTTGTGAGACCAGACCCAAGTTTAGTATAACTCTCCATCATCAGATAGACGTTTCACGTCTTATTCCACGTCTCACCTTGTAGCATTTGGCGTCACCGCCATTATATTATATGGTCACGATATGTCTCACATGTCATGTTCATTCCATGTTCCTCATATCATGATCAAAATAGGTTACACGTATCATGGGTCACGATATGTTTACTTATACTACACTCGCCATATCTCCACGTAGCACGTTCAAAATTTTTCACGTATCACGTTCAAAATTTTTCACGTACTACGTTTCTTTATGTCTCGCTCATCGTTTCTAATTATCAGTTAAGTCAGATTGTCTTGCATCGTAACGTTTCAGTTACCCTTGCACGTTAACTCTTATTTTTTTTCCTCGATCGAATTTCGGGGATCTACCTTCCGTTGATAACCAAGAATTTCTTCGTATTCCAAGTCAAGGTCAGGAGGACCAAGATTTATCATTAGTGTCGGGATCTTCTGAAGGAACCGCTCCAAGAGGGAGGCCACTTGGAAACGGACAAGTTCATCCGGACTTCTATCCATTTTTCTCTTATCGATTAGATATGTCCTTTCAGTCACGTCACGTTCCATGTCTTTTCAAGACATGTCATGTTCCACGTTCCCTTCTACCATGTCACCTTCATTTCCGTTATTTTGCATACCTTTCCAGTTTGATTCGGGTAAGTTTCGCTTTCAGTTACTTTATCTATAATTCGGGGACGAATTATTCTTTTTAGGGGGGAAGAATTGTAAAACCCGCGTGCTTTTACCATGAATAGTGCCCTTAAGATTGTACGTCCTAGATTAAAACTTACCTTATTCAGTATTGATCACATTCATGTGCTAATAATCAAGCAAGTGCATACGTGTATGACATGACAAGTATCGATTACGTACGAACTCATGATAAACAGTTAATAATATATCACGTGAACATAATTAAATCATGATCACCATTTAAAATACTAACTAAAATAATTACGTAAATACTTATAATATATTTACGAGCGTTAAGTTTACGATAAACGACACGTTAGATTAAACAGAAACACTTTAAACACGAGCACGTTTAACCACGAACGAACACGAAACATCGGGACATGAGAAAGGTACGGGTACCCCATGTGGGGCCCCCATACCCACGGCTCATATACAAGAAATGGGCTTAGCCCATGGACTTTACAAGTAAAGGGGGGTAAAGAGTAAAACATGTTTTCACTTTTCATTTTCAAGAAATAAACACAAAAACCCTAAAAGAGTTTTTTCTCCTCTCCTTCTTGCTCTCTTGGTGCCGCCACCTTTACACCACCATAGGGGGGTGATTTGTTTGATTTTGATCTTAAAAACTATTGTATAATCAGTGTTTGTTCATCCTCTTTCCAAGCTACATAGTGGTATACCTTTCAAACCCTTCTTTCTAATTCTTTTTAATTCTTTTGATCTTTGATTATTTTCATGAACATGTTATTATTTTTCTTATTAAAACAAGGTAATTAATCATTGATCTAACATGTTTTGGTATTAAATAAAATCAAGGAATGATTTAAAGGGGTGTTTGTTTCTAGCCGCCTAGCAAAACAAACCCGAGGGGGGTTTGGTTTGCTATTGCCGTCACCACCAAGACCACTTTTGGTCTTGGTTGGCTCATGTGGGACCCACGGCAGCAAGGGGACACATGTGCCCCGGGTTTGGCCCGGGGTACGGTGTCGAATTCATGCCCGATTCATGGTTCGTTGGTTAAATCATGATTCAAGCTACATGTTAATTTTTATGAATTATGAACTTAGGATATAATTAATTAATAACATGAAATATTAATTAAATCATGACTTAGATTATTTTAATTATTAGTTTATCATGACATTAATTTAACCTAAGTATTTTATGTTATAAGTTATAATTAATTAATTATTAAAACATGCCTATAATTAATTAATTTAGACATGACTTAGGTTATATTATTATTAATAATAATACACATTTTAACCTAAGTATTTTCATTCTATTTTAATTAAAACATGTTATACCTTAATTAAAATGCTTAACCTATAGTTTAATTGAAATACATGAGATAATAATTAAACTATACACTATATCATATGACTTAAGAAATAAGCTTATAACACTTAGACTTATATGTTAGCTTATGTAATTAGCTTAATTCTAATTATAGAAACTTCTATTTATAGAAACTTAATTAAATAAGGCAACTAATCTAATTATGGAAACTTTCTATATATGGAAATCAATCTATTTCAGGCAACTAATCTAATCATGGAAACCTTCTATATATGGAAACTTATTTAATTAAGGCAGCTGATCTATTTTTGGAAACTTTCTATTTTTAGAAACTAATCTATTTTAAGCAGTAAATTCTATTTTTGGAAACTTTCTATTTTTGGAAACTTTCTATTTTTGGAAACTCTCTATTTTTGGAAACTTTCTATTTTTGGAAACTTTCTATTTTTGGTAACTTTCTATTTTTGGAAACTTTCTATTTTTGGAAACTTTCTATTTTTGGAAACTTTCTATTTTTGGAAACCTGCTATTTTTGGAAAGTTACTTATTATTACATAGTAAGTACAATAATACATGAAACATCAGTAATACTTAATCAGATTAACCAGAATACTAGATAAACATAGTTTAAGGCTTTAAACAGTGAACCATGACCTAAAACATACCAAATCAGCTAAAATGAGACACAAAACCCAGTATGTAATCAGTGAATCGATACTTATACACGTGTGTATTCATGTAGCGTTAGAGATCCAGAAGTAGGAGTCTTTCTTCCGTTCATTCACTGGACTTGAGGTACGGATTCCCGTCCTTTCAGTATGGACATTCTTTCCTTATTAGGATTTCCCCGTATGCAGCCAACTGTTTTCCCCAGCATTTGTTTTATTGTTTTGAACTGCTTATGTTAATTTAGCATAAACTATAGCCATATACAAGCATGACCAGTTTCACCTAGTTATGGAGGTACCATAACCATAGCATTGGAGGCACCGATGTTATGACTTCCCCACGGCGGAGTGATTGCTCGTGGCGTCCCTTTCAGTTTTGGCCATATTATTATATCATGTGGGGCGTATGGGTGCATCCTAGTTACATGTTTTATTCAGTTTATCATGGTGAATGTGGTGTGTGCCTTGCACCCTTCACAAGGAGCTGATCCCTCCTACCCAAATCAGTATATTGATTAGAGGCATCCCCTCTGATCAGCATGATGAGGTCACCCCTCCAAGTATTCATGCACGTGAACTTTTCATGACCTATATGGGCTATGGTATTTATATGTTAAAACAGTTTTCACAAGTTAAACATAAGGCTTTTCAAACTATAAAACCAGTTTTCTTGATACTTAACCAGTTACTCAGAACTTAGTCTTCCGCTGTTATATGTTACATGCTTATCCTATTTCATGCTTTATTGTACATCCGTGCACTGAGCGTCTTGCTCAGCCGTTACTTTCCTTTCCATGTCCCAAAACGGCAGGTACCCAAGACTCGAGCATTTGGAGGACGCACATAGGATGGAAGCTGCCAGAGACTTCTTTTCCTTTTTGCCTTCATATAGTTATGCTTGTTTAGTCTTTATTCAGTTCATTTCCTTTATTTATGTTTTGGGCTTATGTTTGGGAACCGATGTTTGATTCCGGTTTTCCCTATGGTCATGTATGTTTTACTACATATCACCTTGCATGCTTTGATGACACGCCATAATCACGCGTGACATTCCATTTATCAAAATGGGGTGTTACATCCTTGATCTTAGAGAGTAACTCGGGTTCCACTCTAAGATTAGCCCAGTAACCGTGCTGTCCACGTACCATGATCTCTATGTGTAGTCGCTCCAAGTCTCTTATGATTTCCTCCTCAATTTTAATGCCGTTTATCATTCCGGACTTTCTGCTAAGTGCATCTGCCACTACATTCGCCTTGCCAGGATGATACTGCAGATTAATGTCATAATCCTTCAACAGCTCTAACCATCTTCTCTGTCTCATGTTCAATTCACGTTGAGTGAAGATATACTTCAAGCTCTTGTGGTCCGTGAAAATGTCACATGATTCTCCATACAAGTAGTGCCTCCATATCTTCAAAGCAAACACGACTGCTGCAAGTTCCAAGTCATGCGTAGGGTAATTTTCCTCATAAGGCTTAAGCTACCATGAAGCGTACGCGATCACTTTCCCATGTTGCATGAGAATACAGCCAAGTCCCTTCCCCGATGCATCACTGTAGATCTAAAATCCACCTGTACCAGATGGGAGAGTAAGGATCGGTGCAGATACTAACTTCTGCTTTAGGTCTTCAAAGCTCTTCTCTCGTTCTTCAGTCCAGACGAATTTCTCCCGTTTCCGCATCAGTTTGGTCAATGGTAGTGCTAAGCGGGAAAAGTTCTCCATGAACCTACGGTAATAACCAGCTTAGCCTAGGAAACTGTGGACTTCAGTCGCTGATGTCGGCCTTGGCCACTTGGTAATAGCCTCAACCTTCGCTGGATCTATCGTGATTCCTTCTGCTGATATAATGTGACCTAAGAATGCCACCTTGTCTAACCATAACTCACACTTGGAGAATTTAGCATACAACTGCTTCTGGCGAAGAATCTGTAGTACTGTACGAAGATGGTCTTCGTGTTCCTCCTTGGTCTTAGAGAAAATCAGGATGTCGTCAATGAAGACAATGACGAACTTGTCCAGAAATTCATGGAAGATTCTGTTCATCAAATCCATGAACACTGCTGGAGCATTGGTAAGGCCAAATGGCATGACTACAAATTCGTAGTGGCCATAGCGTGTACGGAAAGCAGTCTTGGCGATGTCCTGCTCCTGAACCCGTAGCTGATGATAGCCCGACCTAAGATCAATCTTGGAGAAATATTTGGCCCCTTGGAGTTGGTCAAACAGATCATCTATACGTGGTGGTGGATACCTATTTCTGATGGTAATCTTGTTGAGCTCGCGATAGTCTATGCAAAGACACATACTGCCGTCCTTCTTCTTAACGAATAAGACTGGTGCGCCCCATGGAGATGCGCTCGGTCGAATAAAGCCTCGTTCCAGAAGTTCTTGCAATTGATCCTTCAGCTCCTTCAACTCTATGGGAGCCATGCGATAAGGAGCCTTGGAAATCGGCTCAGCTCCTAGAATGAGCTCGATATTAAATTCTACTTCATGTGCAGGTGGTATGCCCGGAAGTTCTTCTAGAAATATATCTAGAAATTCTGACACTATCGGCTGGTCCTGAATTGATGGGGATTCAACATCCATGTCATGAACAGTAGCTAGATAACCCTCACAACCATGTGAAAGTAATGCACGTGCTTGCAGGGTTGATATGATTTGTACACACCTTCCGGGTACGAACCCGTTGTGAATGTACTCTGGTGCATTAACATCACCGAAGATGACTCGATATGAATGGCATTCTATGGTAGCATGATGCTTGTATAGCCAATCCATGCCCAAAATCATTCATGTCCAGCGGAAGTGCGTCAACAGGACGAACCTTGTCGTCAAACTCAAGGGGAAGGCTCTTGTACACATGAGTTATACGTACAAAGTCTCTCAAAGGCGTGGAAATACTCTGTATATTCTCTAGTGGCATGGGGGTATCCTAACATTCTTGGCATAAGCAGTAGAAATGACCGAGTGAGTAGCACCCGTATCAAAAAGAACACATGCAACTTGACCATACATATACAAGATTCCAGCGATGGTACCTGTAGACTTGTTGGCCTGATCGCCAGATGTCCTGTAAACGCGTCCACTAGTAGGAGGCGGCTTGGTATCAGCATGTCCTGATGTACCCTCCATCTCGCCCTTGCGGCAATCCTTCATGCGATGGCCAGGAAGACCACACTTGTAGCATGCGTCGCTATCACGGCGACATGGTCCTGGGTGCCTACGGTGGAAAGTAAAGCAAAGAGGATGAGTATATCCTCCAGCAGGTGTCCTGACTGGCTGAGAGCCTGATAAAAACAATATACATGAGACATGATAATAGGTACAAAGTGTTGATTTGTAAATCTATGCTTATGTTTTTAGAGAGAGAAAGAGATAGAGAGATGGTGGATTTCACACTTTAGAGAGAGAAAGTTAAAAGGAACTATGTGTAGAATAATGAAACCACACCCCTCTCCATCAAAGGAGAGGGTTTATATACCCAAGCCTTGTAATGGGCTTGGGTTTACACATTTGGGCCGGCCTACACAAGTTGTAGGCTAGGCTTGAACTTGTTTGTTAAATAACGAAAGTTAACTAAACTACGAGCTATTACATGGACTATTAATGGAGTCACCGATCCTTCTTAATACGTAAAACGTATTTCCAACAATCTCCCCCTAAGGGAGGTCACTCCAAACAAGGGCGTTACTGTTGATCCCAAACTTAGATCGATTAGCTTTGTGTATACGAGATTAGATCAAGTATAACACGTAGAGAAACCTTTGTTATATGCTTTGTGAATCTAAGTATTATGCGGAATTTAATACTTAAACAAGAACACAAGATGTAAACAAAACTTTCACTTTGATTATGAATGTCGAACTTGCTTACAATGAAAGATGTTTACGAATGAAAAACTTAATGAAAACTTGATACTAAACATTAACCTAAAGGCCTTCTTTTATAGACTAAGAAGCCTTGTACAATAAGCTACGTATCAACTATTCTAGGTAAAGATAAACATAGAAAATACATTGTCGTTTCTATCCTTACTAGAAGTATTCTAGAACATAATAAACGTGTAGCTCACATCTTCCATCAGTGCTTGTCTTCAATCTGTCAACGCTTGACTTTAACTTGTCAACGCTTAAGCTGTCAGCGCTCACTTTGCTCTTGTCAACGCTTGAGTTGTTCTTGTCATCATTCAAGTGATCTGGCCTTAATTTATTCCCAACAATCCTCCCCTAAACTTGATATCCACTCTTATGATCAAGTTTCTGAATAAACATTAAGAACTTGGAGGAGTCTGACAAACCTTATCATATTGGTAATAAATAAATCTGATCAAATTCTTTGCCACGTCACTTGTGTAATCTATCTCCAACTGGGTGTCCTTCATCTTTTCCAAAACAGCCTTGGATATGAAATACTGAGCATCTGCAAGTAAATACTCAGCAAACTTTGTAGAACTCAAATGGTATACACCAGCAGATGAATATAACCTCCATTGAAGACCACTGAGATCATCTTCAAGATCCTTCCATATTTCAGGATCTTCTTCATTTGTCCCACACATTCTTTTGAATGTGGTCCAAAGTTTTATTCCATTAGCTGAAGTTGGTGCTTTAGCCTCATACTTGGTCTCTAGCAACCTCCAAAGGTCCACCAAGTCTTCTCTATCACAACTTGCAAATAAAGATATGAGAGTGGTAAAAGTGTGTACCTCCTTGCCATATCTTCCAATCTTCCAGAATCCACATTCATCTTTATCATAACTCACAATTGGATTCCTGGAATCTAGTGGTAACACATGCACCATATCTGAAGCTTATAATGAGGAGAGCTTGAGGCTCTTTCTAATAACTGATTCACTTGGATATAGTTGATTCATATCTTTTGGAAACTCAAGTGTAAATCCCTTCTTCACTGGTCTGGGAACAATCATAGCTTTCTTGATTTCCATCTCTTCTGCAAGTTGCTCCTTTCTTTCATCTGAAAGAAGTCTGAAAGTGTTTTCTTCCTGCACTTTCACCCAAATAGGATAAGCCCTATGTTCCAACTCATCAAATGTCAAAGCCTTCAGCTTCTGATGTGTCCATCCAACTCCATGACATTTGAGCAACATAAAGTAGAGCTTCCTTCTATCCCTTTTCAACTCAGAGAGAATGTTGCTTGCCTTGTGCTTCAAAATCACCTTACAATCCTTCTGAACTCTAAGAAGAATCTCCAAACCCCATATCTGATCTGAAATGGTCAAGTCTGGATTATCCATACAGCTTTCTTCCCAAGAATTGTACATCTGAACCACCTCTGGCATATCAAAATCAATCTGCAACTTTAAATCTCTCAGCTTTTCCCTAGCAAGCTCATCACCATACTCAAGTCTTTCTGGTTCAACAATCATCACACTTGAATCTGAGCTAGCTCCATCACTTTCTTCTTCAGAAGTCACAACAAATGGTGACTTTTCCTTTTCACCTTGTTCCATCATTTGCTCAGCCAATCTTCTATCAAATTCAACCTGAGCTGCATTCTTTGGAACAATTTCTTCTACCAACTTACCCTTACCCTTATCTGATGGTGCAATTGTTGGTAAGGTAGATGGTAATACCTGAGTAGGAACATCCTTGATGATAGATGATGACTGGAATACATCACCTCCATATGCAGATCTGTCAACGCCCAAATTTCCTCTATCAGCGCCCAAAATACTTCTATCAGCGTCCAAACTTGTCTTGTCAACGCTCAAATTTTTCCCTCAGCGCCTTGTGTAACATCTCTCAACATATCTGTAAATGATAAATTTAAATTGGTTGGAGAGATCAAGGACGTATCAAAACCTGTTTGTTCCTTCAAAGTAGTAAGAGCTTCAGCAACATCCAATGATTGACCATCTTGACTGCTCTTATCACTCAGATTTCTTTGATCTTCCTCCCCTTTAGAAGACTCCTCCATACCTCCCTTTGCATGAGCACTCTCCAAAACAACAATCCTCTCCCTCAATTCCTTGAGTTCAAGGCCTTGGTTACTGACAATTTGTACTAAGTCTGCATTCTGCTTTTGCAAGCTAATGCAGACAGCCGTCAATTCCAAAAGAGTCATTGGTTCCAGTCTGCCCTCTTCTAAAATGGGAATTTGACCTCCCAAGTCAGGTTCATTGGGCATGGATGAGGACTTAATTATGGTGGGACTGCCTTGGCCAGCTTCTAAGCCAGAACCAATAGTCCCAGCCTCATCCAGGTCACCAGCCACACTTGTGGTGGTGGTTCTCTCTGCTTCATGGCTAGGACCACCAGAGGAGAACACTCCAGTAGTCCTTTGGCGTTTAATCAACCTATATTCAGGTGGTGTGGAAGATGGTGTGGAAGAATGGGTAGATGTGGGTTGGTTAAGGGGTGTTTGGG
Organism: Glebionis coronaria; assembly: GCA_025667525.1. NCBI lineage: Eukaryota > Viridiplantae > Streptophyta > Magnoliopsida > Asterales > Asteraceae > Glebionis > Glebionis coronaria. The sequence continues at coordinate 114,594 of JANFOE010000919.1, forward strand.
ATTGTGATGGATGGGTGTCAGTGTTGGAAATAGGCACATCAACGCCCACATTAACTGTGTCAGCGTCAAAAGGTTCTTGGTCTATTTTCATTTGGTCAGGTGAGGGTAAAGGTTCAGGGATAGGTTCAAGTTGTGGGTGAGGGTCAATATGAGGTTGGGGGTCTGGTTGGGGTTGTGCTGCTGCAATAACAGCAAGCATGGCTGGGGTTAAAGGTAAATCCCTATGAGGTGGTGAATTCATCTTGGTAAAAATAGCTTTCTTTTGTTCAGGGATTTTATAAAAGTCATTGTGATCCCTTGAACAATATCTTTGATCATCAAAAATCATTTGCAGAAAACGGGGATAAGCTAAAGTCATTTTTGTCCCCTTGTTTTTACACATTCCTTCAAAAATCATTTTAGACCAGTTATATTTTTGCCCTGTCGCAATACACACAATAGCAGTTGCAATGGATCTATTGATCTCATTGTGTGCAGTACATTTGGGACTCAAACATTGAAGGAGAATGTGAATGAGGTACTTCCAGGCTGGGGGAAATTCCTGCTTATGGTACTTATTAAGAGTACCTTCATCAGGAATAGGGTATCCCAAAGCCCTAAGCCCTTGTTCTATTTCAGTTATGGGAAGAATGGTTATACCATCAGCATCATCAAGATGCAAGGCCTGGCGTACCAAGGCCTCAGTAACCACCCAAGATCTCCCATGAACAATAGAAGTTAATGTGGTCACTCCATTAACTGTTGAGGAACTGACAGTGTTCCAAAACTGTTTAATGTGTGTGACTGGAATGAGTGGTGCATGAGAAAGAGCATACCTTAATGGGGATGCGTTCAAATACGCCACCATTTGTGTGTATTGAGGGAACAAAGTATTATCAGCAACAAGATAAGCAATCATGTTGTGTTGAGACTTGAACCCCAAATCCAATTCTGCTGAGTTAAATCTTGGTGCCATTGATGAAAGCTGTTAATTTTGAAGTATAGAAGATGAAGGTTGATAAGAGAAAAGTGTTAGACAAGAATTATAGATACCCTGTTTAAAAATAGGAGCCAAATTTATAGGAGTGGATGAATGCATGTGATTGGCCCAAAAATAGGCAAAGATTTTCAAAAACTAATCATGAAAATATTGAAAAAGTTATAAGTTATCTCATGCATTTAATGAAAGTAACAACTCCTAAAATTACGGCTTGAAAATATGTCAAAAAGTAACAACTGGGTAGGTCCCATTGAGTGTCAACGGTCAAATATAACCCATCAACGCCCAACGGCTATAATCTTGTCAACGTTCGCCTAAAGCCATGTCAGCGTCCAATTTGGTCACAACAACGCTTGGAAAAATCTTGTCAGCGTCCAAAAATAAAATTGTTTTTAAAAAGTGAAAAATGACCTTAACAAGTAATTTATCCTAGAGAAAATAACCAAAAGCTGATAATTATTATAGGGCGGCAAGCACTGTCCAGTTATGCACACTTGCAAAAGCAAGATAGACATAACAGTCCTCTAGTGTCCCTTGCTAACCAAAATTCTTAACAACCAAGTTACCTTATAAAATCCTTGTTACTCCCAGGTAAATCCCATATCAAAATGATTCCCAAGTCTCCCAACAGACCACAACCAATTCTAGGCCAAAAATGTCTTGGCAGCATGCAAAGTTGATATACTATGCATGCTACAGTGCCTCATGGTTTAGTAAAACTAACCCATACTCACCTGTGGACACAATCTAGAATTGTGATAAGAGTATCATATGGATACCCAAAAATCCTAAAGGTTCCTAAAAACCTCCCCTTAAACAAAGATACAAAGAGTTTGCTAAAAATATGCATGAACATAAAAAATTTATGTCAAGATAGGAATGAAACATTCCAACCATCATCCATAAACAAAAACATGTCCAAATGCTTCTCCTTTGATCCATAAGCAACTCTGTATCCAATGGTATACTGCTAACACCATCTGCACATTTAGATTGAAAACCACAAAACTAACATTGTTGCTGACAACGCCCCGATAACACATAACAGCGTTGAAGGAAGCTTTGTCAGCGTTAAACAAGTATATTGTTGACAACGTTGTAAAAGCACTTATCAGTGTTCAAACAACCTTTGTCAGTGTTAGAAAAATATAGTGGAAAATCTAAATCATCAATAAGACTAATAATAGTAATGCATCATCCTGTACATACTTTTACAAAAAGAATCCAAAACACATACTTAAGTGATATTAACCATTCCAATACTTGTTACCAAGTACTGAAATCTTCCAGCATCAAAAGGTTTAGTTAATAAATCTGACACATTTTCCTCAGTGTCAACCCTATCTGGTTGTATTAAACCTTTCTCAAAGCAATCTCTTATGAAATGGTGTCTAATTTCTATGTGTTTAGTTTTAGAATGATGCACAGGATTCTTAATGATGCATAAGGTACTATTATTATCAAGAAATATCTTAGTATGCATGAAATTATACCCATAATCCAACAGCTGGTTCTGAATCCATAACACTTGACCACAACATGCTGCTGCAGCCACATATTCTGCTTCAGTTGTAGAGTTAGCCACCACTGTTTGTTTCTTGCATTGCCAAGATATTAATATGCTCCCAAGAAATTGACATCCACCAGTTGTGGATTTCCTATCAAACTTGTCACCACCATAATCACTATCTGAATATGCAATCAGCTCCAATGGTGAATCCTTTGGGTACCACAAACCAAGAGAAGGGAAACATCTTAGGTACCTAAAGATCCTCTTCACAGCATAAAGGTGACATTCTTTGGGAGTCACTTGATGGCGTGCACATGCACACACAGCAAACATGATATCAGGTCTGGAAGCAGTAAGATACATCAAGGATCCAATCATGGATCTATAATGCCTGACATCAACATCTTTCCCATCTCCAATCTTTCCCCAAGGGTGTTCTCTATCCATAGGAGTAGAAGCCCTCTTTTCATGTGGAGAAAAGCCAAACTTCTTCAAGATTTTAGCAACATATTTGTCTTGGGAGATGAAGATACCATCTTCTTTCTGCTGAACTTGTAAACCAAGAAAGAAGTTCATCTCCCCCATAGCACTCATCTTGAATTTGTCTGTCATGAGCTTGGAGAAATCCTCACTCATCTTTGGATCAGTAGACCCAAAAATGATATCATCAACATAGACCTGCACAAGCAACACATCTTTGCCTTTCTTCTTTGTAAATAGTGTCTGATCTATGGTGCCCCTCTTGAATCCATTGTCCACCAAATAGGTAGACAAAGTACCATACCATGCTCTAGGGGCTTGATGAAGGCCATACATAGCCTTTTTGACTCTATACACTTTGTCTGGATGCTCAGGATCCTCAAAACCAGGAGGCTGCATGACATAAACTTCTTCAACAATGGTGCCATACAAGAATGCACTCTTTACATCCATTTGATAGACTGTAAAGCCCATGCAAGATGCATAGGCTAGAAAAATCCTAATAGCTTCAATCCTTGCAACTGGTGCAAAAACTTCTTCATAGTCTATCCCCTCCTCTTGTGTATAACCTTGAGCCACTAACCTTGCCTTGTTTCTGACCACAATACCTCTTTCATCTCTTTTGTTCCTGAGAACCCATCTTGTCCCAATTGGTCTGACATATCTAGGACAATCAACCAGCTCCCAAACATCCTGAATAGCAAATTGGTGAAGCTCATCCTGCATTGCTTCCACCCAACTTGGTTCTTTGAGAGCATCAAATATCTTCTTGGGTTCTTCTTGTGACAGAAAACATGCAAACAAACATGCTTGTACAAGAGGGGTATCAACCTTCTTGTGTATATTGGCAATAAATCCACCAAGACTTTGATGGGATCTTCTTGTCTGAACTGGAGTCATAACATCACCAATGATCTGAGATGGGGGGTGATTCTTCATTGTGGAAGTGAGAACTCCTCCTTCAAAAAGTCTGGTGTCCTCAACTTCACGCTCCATGTTGCCAATATCTTCTTCATCAGACTCTCTTTGAGCAGCAGGAATCTCTTCATGGACATTGGAAGGTCCACCTTATTCAAAATTGGAAGAGAAAAGATGCCCAAAAGTGTTGTCAACGTTTGAATCTTGGTTGTCAGCGTCAGGGCTGACAGCGCCTGAAATGTTGTTGTCAACGTCTGAATTGGTCTTGTCAGCGCTGGATTTTCCTTTGTCAGCGCCTGAAGAACCATGCATGTTTGTATTTGGTGGTATTTGGAAACCACCATTATCTTGTCCAGCAGCAGCAGCAGCAGCAAAAGCATCAGTCCAAATGGGAATTGTGACATATTCAAATGTAGGAGATGCCTTTTCTGCTTGTGATCCAACCCTTTCATCAACCTGTGTACCTGAAACATAAACAACTTGTTCCTCCACAACATTTGAAGTTACCTTCACAATGTCTGGATTAGTGACAGGCATATAATTTAAAGTTCTAGATAAGGGTTCCAAATCAAACAACCAATTAGGACCACTTTCAGGATCACTAGGTTTATTCTCTAAGAACCTAACATGTACTCTTTCAACAATACGTTTGTCCTCCTTAAGATAAACCCTATAACCCTTGCTCTGTACTGAATACCCCATGAAGTAACCTTCATCACCTTTTGCACTAAATTTTCCTAAGGCATCACTAGTGTCTAAGACTACTACATGACATCCAAAAGGTCTGAGAAAGCCAATATTAGGTTTTCTTCCCCAAAGTAACTCATAAGGTGTCTTGTTCTGAATTTTGTTAACCAATGCTCTATTTTGCACATAGCATGCTGTATTAACAGCCTCAGCCCAAAAGGCTATGGGAAAGTGAGCATCAGCCAACATTGTTCTGGCTGCTTCAATTAGGGTTCTATTCTTCCTTTCAGCAACCCCATTTTGTTGTGGGGTTCTAGCAATACTAAACTGCCTAGTAATTCCCTTCATGGCACAAAAATCATCTAGCTTCTTGTTCCTAAATTCTCCACCATTATCACTCCTAAGCATCTTAACCTCATTGCCAGACCTTTTCTCAATTTGAGTGATAAATTCAATAAGAACATCAGCTGTGTCACTCTTCATAGCTAAAAAGAATGTCCAAGTAAACCTAGAGAAGTCATCAGTGACAACAAAACAATATGACTTGCCATTCAAACTTTCTATATTAGTTGGACCAAAGAGGTCCATGTGAAGCATATGAAGAGGTCTGGAACTAGTATGCACCTGCTTGGACTTGAATGAGACCTTGTGCTGCTTGCCTTTAAGACATGCAACACAAGAGTGGTCATTGTGGAAGGCCTTCTCAGGCAAACCATCAACTAAACCAAGCCTCACAAGTCTATTTATATTTTTATAATTTATGTGCCCTAGTCTCCTGTGCCACAAATTACTTTCATCTACTGAGGCCTTAGCATAAAAACAAGACATATTTGTATTCAATTTAATCCCATTTAAATTCACATTGTATATGTCCTTATGCCTAGGTGTTCTATACTCAATATACTTCTCATCAGGGATCTTAAAATCCTTGCTTAACACCAAACACTCAGTATCAGTGAAAAGAACCTTATTCTTGTTATCACACACTTGTGATACACTAAACAGATTATAGTCCAGTTCTTTTACCAGGAAGACATTCTCAAAACGTAGATTATTGGTGAGAAGGGTTCCTTTACCTGTGATGGTGCCGTAGCCCCCTCAAAGTATACCTTATCACCATCTTTAATAGGAGAGAAGTTCGTCAGATAGTCTTCCTTTCCTGTCATGTGCCTTGAGCATCCACTATCCCAATATCCATAATCATTGATCTGCTTTTGAATGCCCTGCACATAAAGAAAACAAATTAGTTTTCTTTGGGAACCCAAGTCTCAGAAGACTTGGATTCATCTGGTTGTTCAATAAGAACAGACTTAGTTCTCACAACAACCCCATTCTCATCCCTTTTAGGATGAAATACCCAGTTAACCCCAATTGGTTTTGTAATGACTTTTGAAATATAATTAAACCTGTTGCAAGTCATTGAAATTCCATTATTATTAGGGTTTTGATCCTTCTTGGGTCTCCATGTTAAGCTTGAAGAAGCTTTAGACCCCTTACCTTGTGGCTGCAAATACTTAGGTCTGGTCACGTTTCTGTCAGCATTGGATTTTGTCTTGTCAACGCTGAAATTACGCTTGTCAGCGTTGAACCTAGGGTTTGCTACAGGAACCCATTGCCTATTTGACAAGGTATCTGTCTTTTGAAAAGGTCTTTGTCCATGAGTGTTAGACCTTCTAGTAAAGAATGGGGCTGGTCTAATCACTTGTGGACTTTGCTGCACACAAGGTCTGGGTCTGACAACGTTTGACTTCCTAACAACGTTGACTTTCTTCCTATCAGCGCTGAAATTGTTCCTATCAGCGCTGGCTTTGGGAGCGTTGACACACTTGTATGCCAAATGTGAAAAGCTACCACAAGTATAACAGGCTTTCTTAGATACATTCTTAGGTCTGGAAGCAAAGAAACCTGTTCCATGATTTTTAACTTGGCTCTTGGGTGACCTATTATTTCTATACATCTCTGCATATTTAATGGTAGGTCTTCTAACAGTGTTGGAGCCTAGGTCAACAGCTTCACCAGTAACTGGGTGAGTAACCTTAATGGGTGGGGATTCATTGGGACTTTCACACAGCAAACCTCCCTTAACAAATAAAGTAGGGTTAGCTTTCTTCCACTCATTTAGGTCAGTCAGTTTTTGTTGATACTCTTCTACTGGGGTGACAACTCTTGGTGGAGGAATGAATTCCTCTTCTTGGCATTCTGGTATACCAGTCCAAGATAAATCCTTTCTAAGGACACCATAGAAGTCACCAGCTGGTGGTGGAACCAGAGAGTAATCATTCTCATTCATCCCAAGCCCAGTCATATCCTTAGGATCTCTTTGTTTAGCTACACAGTCTCCTAGGGCTTGGGTGGCTCTATCAAATCTTTGAATCTTGAGGTCAACATTATCTTTATTCTTAATGGCCTCATCTAACTTAGCCTGTAGGTCTTTATTGACCTTTGACATGATATTTCTAATATCCATACTACCCTCTAGCTCATGTTTTAAGATATTTATCTTATCTTTTAAATCAAATTCCATTTTCTTGTATTCAGAAACGGTTTTCTCAGTTTCAGTACGAGCTAGTTGGTAATTGGATAATTTACACCTTTCAGTGCTCATATCCTCTTTTAGTTTTAACACTTCTTTGTTAAGTCTGTCAGTGTTTAACCTACAGCCTTTGCTACAAAAAGCATCATCATATACCTCATTATCAGATGAAGAGGAGGAGTGAGCCATGAGAGCATATTCAACATGCTCTTCTTCTTCAATATCAGCAATCAAAGCTTTGTCCTCTTCAGCATCCTTATCCAGATAGCTCCAATCCCATCCAGTACCATCAATTCCTTGAACTGCAACCATGGCTTTGGAGTCTTGAGCTTTAACAACCTGACTTGAGGGTTTACCAGCATCAGATCTTCTAGGAGATCTGCATTCCCTCATGAAGTGCCCCATGCGATGACAGTTGTAGCACTCAACTTTGGATTTATCAAATCCAGCAGTGTCTTTAGCATTGAAGGTCATCTTCTTCTTGAACCTTCTATTCCACCTATTTGCTCTTATACTAGCAAGAGCCATGTTCCACTTGATGTCCATCTCTTCCAAGTGTTCATCACTTATCTGCTCAAGGTCCTCATATGTAATCACTGAACCATTGGGCAAAGAAGCAATGTAAGCACAAACAGTATCCAAATCCAAACCAGCAGGTTTAACTCTTGGGGAGTCATTCATGAGTGTGTCAGCGTCTGAAAAGGAGACGTTGACAGGACTTGTTCTAGCGCTGACAAATGATGATCCAGTAACTGGATGCATAAAAGAGTCCTTCTGATTGAATTGACCTTCACTATGAGAGAAGAAGACCATGTTGCTGGTGCTAGCTTTGCTTGAAAGAGTTTCATCTTCCAACAGTCTTAGTTTGTTGTAGATGTCATCAAACGAAGAGCTCTTGTGAGTATTATTGGCAAGAATAGATCTTGCCTCAATCTTCCATGTCTCACCAAGACTTTTCAGAAAAGTAGCATTGGTGTCAATATCACCAACTTGTGTCCCCATGAAGGACAATTTGCTTGTGATGTCAAGCAATCTGCTTCTCACACTGCTCAGTTTCTCATTGGGCTGAGCTTTGAAGACAGCATAATCATGCAGAAGTTGCTTTTTCTTTTCTTCCTTGGTTTCTGCATTACCACCATATGCAACTTCAATTGCTTCCCAAAGATCCTTAGCAGATTCATAGCTTCTATATTTGTGCTGATTTTCTTGTCCCAAAGATACTTTCAGAATATTTAGGGCTTTCATGTCAGCCCTTTTCTTTGCAATATCTTCAGCACTTACAGCTCTACCATCTCCAGGTTTTTCTTTCTTATCTTCATCAGGACATCCTTCAACAGCTGTTCTTGTTGCAATGGCATTCAGAATCTTTTGAGCTTTATTGAATGAGTTTCCATATTCAATGATGTCCCAGAGTGTGTAGTCAAAGATCCCCAGATATTGTTCAAAGTTGAACCTCCATAAGTCAAAGTTGGTTGCATCAAGCATGGGAATCTTGATGTTTGGTAAGGATGAGGAGGAGGAGGTTATTGCTTCAGACATGATGTTTTTAGGGTTTTGAGAAAATTAGGGTTTTGGTGTTCGTATATCGTTCTGGTGTTCTTCAAAGATCAAAAGTTCCTCAACAAGCTCTGATACCACTTGTTGATCCCAAACTTAGATCGATTAGCTTTGTGTATACGAGATTAGATCAAGTATAACACGTAGAGAAATCTTTGTTATATGCTTTTTGAATCTAAGTATTATGCGGAATTTAATACTTAAACAAGAACACAAGATGTAAACAAAACTTTCACTTTGATTATGAATGTCGAACTTGCTTACAATGAAAGATGTTTACGAATGAAAAACTTAATGAAAACTTGATACTAAACATTAACCTAAAGGCCTTCTTTTATAGACTAAGAAGCCTTGTACAATAAGCTACGTATCAACTATTCTAGGTAAAGATAAACATAGAAAATACATTTTCGTTTCTATCCTTACTAGAAGTATTCTAGAACATAATAAACGTGTAGCTCACATCTTCCATCAGTGCTTGTCTTCAATCTGTCAACGCTTGACTTTAACTTGTCAACGCTTAAGCTGTCAGCGCTCACTTTGCTCTTGTCAACGCTTGAGTTGTTCTTGTCAGCGTTCAAGTGATCTGGCCTTAATTTATTCCCAACAGTTACCCAAGTTACAATAATAAGAAAAACCTAGCATTCTATGCTTGTCTTGAGCTCGTAGTCTTCGTCTTTCTTTTTCTTTTTCTTTTCTGGTGAACATGCTGATGTGATCTTTGATATCAATCTTTGAGCATCAATCTCTTGCCTTGATCTCGTGCATCCATCACTTGTGATCTTCGCCTCTTCGTGACCTCACGTCCCACATACTTATACCTTCGTAATTCTTGAAAGCTTCAGAGTTTGAAACAGCGGAAGACTTAACTTTTAGGCTTTCTTGAATTAGATGAGATATTAAGTGCATAAAGTATAAGCATGCGGGGACGACTTCTTCTTGGATTCCGCAACGCCACCGTCTTCAAATGCCGCAACATAAGTAGACACGAACGAAATGGGTTTGAACATTTCATTCTAAATCGGTAGCATTCTACCTCCGGTCGGTGAAGACCGTTGGACGATATTAGATATCGTACCCGTGACGGATAGTTTCAATTAAGTAACTTCCTGACAGGATTTCGCGGGTAAACCCGTTCTCTTTACTCGACCATCCAAAGCTGACTGCGAACGTAAAGAGTGAATCATTTGGATAAAAGTATCCGCATGATTTGAAGCCGTCAAATCATGTTCCTGGAACAAGTGAAATTCAATTAAGAACCGCACCATCGTTGCTTTCCAGTTGTCACGAGCTTGATTCGTATAGAATCTTGCAAGTTACCTACCAAGTGCTGTTTGAGGTTAACACTAGAAGGATTTCCACTCATCACTATGAACACTAAGGTATCACTCTGAGTGTTCTGGCAAGATCACTAAGATATTGCGTAGAGGCCTGGAACGTGTTTAAATTCAGTTAGGAATTAAACAGCTGTTGCTTTCCAGTTATCACAAGTTTGATTCATAAAGAATCGCCCAAGTCACCTACCATGAGCTTTTTGATGTTTGCTCAAGAAGGATTTCCATCTTCATTGTAAATACTTTCGTATTACTCGGATGTTCAGGCAAGATCATGAAGATTTTGCGTATGACTCTTAAAATCTTTCTTACTTTTCACAGTGTGTGAAGAAGCAAGGAAATATGAAAGTGTGTCCTAATGAGATATTTGATGATCTCAAATGGCTCTAGACTCGATCGTGCACTTTGAATTTTAGTGATCGGAGGCTGGAGAGGAGTGCCACCTTTTCAATACCAATTTATTCAGAGTGAATAAATCAATAGATAACGTGTTGTCTCCGTGTGATTAAAACAAATATCTTTTAAGAGATATCTGAGTTAGCTGGGATGGGTTGTGCTTTGCATCACTGGGTCCATGATGTCTGTCTTCAATATCAAGAATCATTTAAACAATGATCTTAATAGCATATGTATTGACCCGGTTTCTGCCTAAGTTGTAAGGAGGGCTTCTTTCTTTACACCCTTTATCTTTACAATTCTTTTTCATTCTTCAACCCCTTCAATGCTTACCAATACGTCATAACTAGCACCTTGTTGTGATTGTTCCAGTGCTAACTTAAGTACTTGGTCGGCATTCAGCTACGTTCACAATCTTTCTCCATCTTTCCTAAGGACTATTATTTCTAGCTATGGAATGTTCTTGGGAAGATTCCTCCGGTTCTGGAAGAATCATTGGACTTAACCTATCCTACCAACCTTATGTCACCACAATCTTCATCGTCGTGAATTAAATGAGGTTTGGGTAAGTATATGTCACCATGAAAATCCATTTTGATATGCAAATCCGTTTTGCTCCCCCTTAACATATGCCACGATATTCGAAAACATTTCGCACATGTCGGGATGAGCCAGCACATTAAGTCAAACCATTTGTGATAATATCCCATATTAAATCACATTTTCTCCCCCATATTAAAAATATTAACCCAATCGATGTTTTTAATATCAATTGATTTAATGAAGTTTTAACAAAGTTTTTGGGAAGAAAAATGCGAGTCCGTTTTATCTTCATGATACCAACTGTGTGAGATATGATACCGATTTGTAACATGATCACATATTCACCATATTAGAAAAAATTGACAAGGTTGGACCTGATAGATGAGAACATCATATGATAAGATCAAATGGTTCTTGTCAGCATATGTTGGTCGCCTCGCCACGTCTGAAGTCATCTCTTGACACCACATGTACGATTGGTATTGTTGTCTTGACACCCACTTGTGAACTTGGCACGTTCGGCATCGAAGATTCTGAATGCTTGACAATTGCTCCCCCTCAATTGTTGACCCGTGTTCTATCGAAAGAGCTGTAGTCGTTGGTTGAGTAGTCGCATCGTCGAGTATGTAGATACCAATTGTAGATAGCATGGTTGTAGAGATGATAGCTTCATAAAAACAAGACTTCTCTTGTTGTAACAAATAAATGCACTGAGGCGTACATAGATTTGTGTTAGACCAAGTTAGAAAGTAAACTTGATCCCTTACAAGGTTTTAAAGTAAACCTTGCCCGAGAAAATTAATTCCCGTTGTGAGCCAAAGCTTTCATAAGAAATACTTGACTTTAATATGAAAACCGGGTTGCAGTCTGAAATAACTACAAGCCATTTAGGCATGTTTTATGAAATATTTACGACTTTTGTACGAACTCTATTTATGGCGCCGTGTCGATATTAATCAACATTTCTAAGGCCGTAAATATTATCGTACCAAAAGACATGCCTTTGAAAAATAAAGTAAAAATATTTTTGGATTTTTCTAGATTTTTCAATTTTTATGGTTTTTATATGGTTTTATATTTTTGTATTTTGCTTTTGAGGATAAAAATATAAACAATATATACAAATGATCACCAAGGATACAGAGAATAGTTTTACCAAGACTATTCTTTCGCTTCATCTGCTAGTTCCTTGAGAGTCTCAGGCGAGAAGGTTCTCATTCCCAGCTTGTCGGCCAAAAATTCAATTCGAGCTCGATCTAAAGCCTTCGTGAAAATATCCGCCAATTGATACTCAGATCGGACAAAGTAAAGCTCGATTACTCCATTTTCCACTTGCTCCTTGATGAAGTGGTAGCGAATGTCAATATGCTTCGACCGGGAGAATTGAACGTTGTTGCAACATAAGGCAATTGCACTCTTGTTGTCATAGTACATCGGAATCTTGTTGAAACCTAGACCATAGTCGGTTAATTGCGATCTCATCCAAAGAATTTGAGCACAGCAACCGGACATAGCTATGTATTCTGCTTCCGTACTTGAAATTGCGGTGCTTTTCTGCCTTTTCGATGCCCAACTGATTAGTCGATCTCCTAATAGTTGCAAAGTTACACTCGTGCTACGCCTTGTATCTTGACAACCCGCATGATCCGCATCTGCATATGCCATTAGTGCAATAGAAGAGTCCTTCGAATACTAAAGTCCCCGATTAATGGTTCCTTTAAGATATCGAAAGATCCTTTTAACAGTAGCTAAGTGTAACTCAGTAGGCCTAGTTTGATACCTGGCACACATACATATAGCAAACTAAAGATCAGGTCGACTGGCTGTGATATACAGAAGAGTACCGATCATTCCACGATAAAGTGTCGGATCAACGGCAACTCCATGTGGATCTGCATCAAGCTTAGATTTCTCCACCATTGGAGTGTCCACGGGGTCGCAAGATTCCATCTTATATTTCTTAAGCGATTCAAGGGCATATTTGGATTGATTAATAAAGATGCCTCTGGGACTCTGAGATATCTGAAGACCTAAGAAGAATGATACCTTGCCCATCATTGACATCTTAAACTTGGAAGACATGAGTGTCCCAAACTCATCCGATAAGGTTTGGGTCGAGGCTGCAAATATAATATCATCAACATATATTTGTACCATAATCATATCTTTACCTTGTTTCTGAATGAACAGCGTGGGATCCACCTTGCCTTTTGCGAAGCCTTGAGTAATGAGGAATTGTGACAATAGATCATACCATGCGCGTGGAGCTTGCTTCAACCCATAGAGAGCCTTCTTAAGCTTGTACACATGATTAGGATAATTAGGATTCACAAAACCATCCGGCTGTTGAACATAGACTTCTTCCTTGATTTCACCATTAAGAAATGCCGTCTTCACATCCATCTGATAGACGATCATATTCATATGGGCTGCATAAGCGAGGAATAGTCTAATAGCTTCTAAACGGGCAACAGGTGCAAAGGATTCCATAAAGTCGACACCCAATAATTGCTTGTATCCACGGGCTACTAGTCGAGCTTTGTTTTTCAATATTCCGCCTAACTCATCGAGTTTCACCTTGTAAACCCATTTCAAAGTGAGTAACTGCACTTGATCCGGGCATGGGACAAGTTCCCATACTTCAAGACGTATAAACTCATTAAGTTCTTCTTGCATAGCTTCTATCCAACAGGATTGAGTAAAAGCTTTTTTCCATGTCTTAGGTTCAACTTCAGTGAGAAAAGCATCAAAGTGACAAAACATTGCACTTTCATGTAACTGACTTCGTGTGGATACAGGACGATTAGGGTCACCAATAATAGAATCTATAGGATGATCCTTTGTCCACTTGCTGTCATGTTCACGAATCCGTGGATTGGAGTAAACTGTAGAAGGAGCTTCCTCTGAGGTGGACGACCCGGCTTGATTAGGGTCGGGAATAGATACACCAAAGAATGGAAGTTCACGCATTTGAGCGAATTCCAAATCGTGATCATCGTCATCCTCTTCATCATCAATAGGCATGACATGGGTAGTTGTTACTTGTGTTGGTTGAGAATTACTCGTTGTTGGTATATCTTGACCAATTGTTGGTGCAGATGTATCTGATTGTGCTTCGGTTGCTGGAGCGACAACTTCGGTTACCGGAGCTATTACCTCAGGTTCTGGAGCAACAATACTTGAAGGAGTAAAGAATTCATCAAAGAACGGTTGAAACAACGTATCCCATTCATTCCTAGTAGGTGGTATAAATGATGAAGTAGGGTTGTTTGGGACAAGACCAGAACTAATATTACTGGGTCCCATTTCATGAAGTGCGGGTTCAGAGCTGCTTTGCTCAGAAGCCATTGCTGTCAGCTCATCAAAATCAACATTCATAGTTTCAAGGATTTTGCGAGAGTTACGGTTGTAGATTCGGAATGCCTTCTTTGTTGGCGCGTAACCAATGAAAATACCAATATCAGCCTTTGGTTGAAGTTTTCCCAAATTGTCACCATCATTGTTTGGATAGCAAAGAGAACCAAATACATGAAGATATGATAAATCTGGTACTTTTCCATGGAGAAGCTCATAAGGTGTTTTACCATGGCATTTACGAATTAGTGACCGGTTTTGGGTGTACACTGCGGTAGATACTGCTTCTGCCCATAAAAACAATGGAGCCTTTGCGTAGATTAACATCGTTCGTGCAGCTTCCATAAGTGTGCGATTTCGCCTTTCAACGACACCGTTTTGTTGTGGAGTGCGTGCAACTGATGTTTCATGAGATATGTCAACTTCTTCATAATAGTCACGCATGATTTGGTTCACAAATTCGGTTCCATTATTGTACGAATGCGTCGGACAGTAGTGTTGAGACGCACTTGAATCATCTTGAGAAATCTGATGATGAATTTAGGTGCCTCATTTTTTGCTTTAAGAAATTTCACCCATGTAAACCGAGAGTAATCATCGACAATGACGAGGATGTACTTTTTGCCACTAAGACTTTCAACACGCATTGGCCCACAAAGATCCATATGCAACAGATAAAGTTTCTCTTAGTTGGTGTCTTCAATCTTGGGTTTGTAAGACTTCTTAGTGCTTTTCCCCATTGTACACGCGGAACACAAATGATCCTTGTGAAATGATAGTTTAGGAAGACCACGAACAAGTTCGTTTTTCGCCAAGTGATTAATAGCGTCAAAGTTAAGATGAGATAACCGTCGATGCCATAACCATGACTTAGTCTTTGATGCTTTGGAGAGAAGACATACGGGAGAAGCGGACATCATGTCTTGTAGAGACAAAGTATACAAATTATTCCCTCGAGTACCTTTCAATAAATCAACCCCTTCCAAATTACGAATGAAGCAGGTATGCTCTCAAAAAGCAACTTCTAGGTTTGCATCACAAAATTGTCCCACAGAAAATAAGTTGTGACCGAGACCTTCCACGTAATACACTCTTGAAATTATAACATTCCCAATATGATATTCACCATAACCCATTATCTTTGCAATATGATCATTTCCAAATCGAACCGTACCAAGAAACTTGCTGACGAAATTTCTGAGCTGAGAGCGATCTCCGGTCATATGCTTGGAGCAACCAGAGTCCAAATACCAGAGAACAATTTGGACCACCTGTTTTCAATAACAACAGTAGACAATGCATTGGAAACTATTGGTTCCGTAGTGTTAGCAGATACAGATATAGAATTATCAGAATTGCTAACATTTTTGAGACCCTTAGATTTCCTACGTTTTCTAATGTGAGTTTTAGCACTAACAGGTTTTACTGTTCCAACTTTCTTAGGTTTTGGATTATTCGCGGGCACTACAGTGGGAGTAGACCTAGTTAAAGGGCACTTGGTTCCTACAGTAGTGTCAGTGTTCCTAATTAAAGGACACGTTTGTGTTTTGGTAGCCTTGGTACTCCTAGTTAAAGGGCACGCTTTCTTCACATCAGTGGGAGTGATCCTAGTTAAAGGGCACATATTTCCTACTATAGTGAAAGTTCTACCAGTGGGGCGCCACGTCCAGCCAACTTGGGTTAACACTTTCCCAGTCAGTTTCCATTCTAATCCATTTTTCGGGCATACATCTCATTCACATGGTCAATAAGGCAAGAATCATGACGACTAGAAAACA
The DNA here is from genome assembly GCA_025667525.1 of Glebionis coronaria. Lineage (NCBI taxonomy): Eukaryota > Viridiplantae > Streptophyta > Magnoliopsida > Asterales > Asteraceae > Glebionis > Glebionis coronaria. The sequence continues at coordinate 130,663 of JANFOE010000919.1, forward strand.
TACATTCATTGCAATTCCAACATTTCAAATTAGAATTCACAGTAGGCTTAGAACGCTGCACAACCGCAGAGCCTTTCGGTTTAGCTACATGATTCTTTTTATTCAAAACAGAAATAACATTCCTAGGATGGGCTTCTACTTTCTTCTTCACTTGACTACTAGAGGGGGGCAAGATCCTATCATTCTTCTTGTTTCTTTTAAGCTTAGATCTTTGAGCCTTAGTAGTGGTGCTTACTCCTGTAGAAGGCAACACGGGAATATTAGAAGCTGGTTTTGATTCCGCCTTATCTTTAGTGACCAAAGTTTGAGATGGTTTAGTCCTAGGGCCCTTGTTAAGTGGTGTGACGGCAATAAGGGTTCTTTTGATTGCACTAGAGGACGATGCTGAGATAGTGGCTGCGTTATCCACAACATTCTTACCTTTGAGAGTACGAAGTGTTTCCTTTAACTCAGCCAAGACCAGATTCTTATCACAAATTTGTTCCCTTAAATCAGATATTTCCATCGACTTTCGATTCAATTGTTCAATCAATGATTGATTCTGTGCAGTGGTATCAACACATGCGGGCTGTACTGAATCGAAGAGTCGTGTATTTTTCTGTTTTAAGTTATCAACTTTGGACAAAATCTTGGAAACTCGATTATCTAGATCCAGTTTAAGATTCTCAGCGGCCTCAAGTACGTTCACACAGTTAAGCTCCTTAGATTTCTCTATTTCTATCCGCAAAGATTTAGCAACTTTGTCACTTGGCTGACGCTGTTTTGATTGTAAATTCAATCGAAAATTCTTTTCAAAATTTGCATCATCGATATTAACACCTTCGAATGACGTTTCAAAGATTTCTTGAATAAATTGTTGCTTGCATTCAAGCGAAATACAATGTGTTTGAATCTCATCAAAACGTTTTGAAAGCGATGAATATGAATCTTGAAGCTTTAAAAATTCAGCGTCAGATTCGTGACAAGTACTATCTACCACAGTATCCACAGATTCAACATTATGCACAATAGAATCATTATCAACACTTGTATTCACACAGACAGAAACTATATCATGAGACATCACTTGATTCAGAAGCAGATCATTATGGCGTGAAACCCGTTCTATTTCAAGTAAACTGTTTTCATAAGCATCTTCCATTTCATTGAAAACACGTCTAACTTCTTCTATTTCCAAAAACAAATCTTGATCAATATTACGAAGACAAGCTTTAACATTGTTTACAAACGGAACAATTTCATCTCGAAACGCAGCTCTAGTGTGCTCAAAGTTCCATTCACCTTCCGTTATGGCCGTGGCCATCGTACGTTCCAAAATGACCTTGTCAAAATCGGCTAAGTGTTGGTGAACCGTATTTAAGTTAACGGACGCCTTACTTACCGGTGGAATTAACTTCGTTAAATCCTTTTTGACGAGTGTAGGAGACGTACTAGGAAGGTTTTCATTTGACAAACTTTGGGGCACAAGAACTGTTAATTCTGCTAATTCCTTTTGTAAGCGAATGCGTGTCTTTTTCGAAAATTGATCTTTGTTATGTTGATCATAATCAATTGTATGGAATTTTGAAAGCATTTTAGAATGAGTTTCATCCCCAAGTGATTGTGTCTCCTCAGTACAACGAACAAAAGGTGCTTCTTTCGATTTTCCAATTATGGTCATGTCTTAAAGACCGGGAATATATTCCTGAGCTTGTTTTGCATAACCGGGATTAGGTGGTAAATCTTGAAGACGCTTAAGTTCAAATTCTTTAAATGATTTAGTTAAAAGATGAACCTTTTCTGTGGAAGCGTATTGTTTTAAAAGCTGTTGTTCTTTGAATTTAAGAAGTTTGGTAGCATTAATTTCCGATTCAACCTTTTTAGACTCGAGAGTTTCAAATCCATTTTAAGTTTCTGAAAATCATTGACAACCGACTCTTTTTCTTTTAATTCATTAGAAAGATTAGCTTTTAATGATTCTATTTCTTTCAAGTGTTCAATCTTTTCAAAACGAAATTGGTCAAATTCAGAACATGTTATTTTCTCTTCTTGAGGGACCATTTCAAAAGTTTTGACCTTTTATTTATGCAACGCAAGCTCAGCAGTTAGGGTGGAATTCGTATCTACGGATTGTCTGAGGGCCATATGCATTTGATCAATAATATGTTTAGGCACCATGACCAAATCATGTTGAGCATAAGATTCCATGCCCGTCGTAGCATTTGGTTGAGGTTCACTCAAATGTGTTGGATTGGGTACCACTTTATTTGAGTTACTAGTTCCCGAATGCTGTTCGAGGTTGTCATTTTCATGCTCAACTTGATGTTGGTTTTCATCAATATTATTAGATGTGGTTGGTACCTCACTGATGACATCAGAACCGTAGTGAGAGAGATTAGCAACAAGAGCAGCTTGGGCAGAGTGAATGTCATCACAATCCGAATCGTATGCATCAAGATCATCCGCTTGATAAGCTGCATTAGAAGTGGAAACAACTGCAATGCCTTCAGTATCTGCTGCCCCTGGGTCTACAAGAAATGCTAACTCCTCTGAATCCAAAATCTTCCCCTTAGACTGAGCATCAACCAAATACATCTTCTCACGAAACCATGCATCATCCCTCCTCCTTTTCGGCTGAGTGCATTCCCTAGCCATATGACCTTGTCCTCGGCAATTGTAGCAAGTCACAACCTTTTTAGGACCACTAGGACTTCCATTTCCATTAGCTTGAGAATTCACAGCTTGATTGTTCCCAGTCCTTGTAGGAGGTCCATATGATTTTTGCCTTCCCTGAATAGGTTGCACCGTCACTTGACCATCTTGAACAGTGGCTTGTTGTCGAGGATTTGAAGAGGTGCGGAGCTGATTGTTTGTTGGTGGAAATCCTCTAGTTGCAACAAGTTTTGACAAGTAAGCAGTGAGATGGTTTAGAACATCAGCTGGCGTATCATTTGGAGTAAAGACCGATGCTTGGATTGGTGGAAGTTCATTAGAGTAGAAAGCTTGTGCTGGTTGTGCTTCTATTGGAAAATATCCTTGCTGAGGAGTATAGCCCAATGGAGAAGTGTTGGCTTGTGATGGTGATGTCTGATATTGTGGTTGCTGTTGAAAAGATTGTTGATGAACACTTTGTTGATATTCTTGCTGTGGCATCATTGGTGGTTGATAAGATGGTTGCTGTGGTTGCTGATAGATGTGTGGTGGTGGCTGCTGCAAGTATGATGGTTGTTGATAAGTATAAGCCATGTTTTGTTGAGAAGCATACATTGCAAGTGGATCATGAACTTGAGGTGTAGACAACCGAGCCTCGATCACATGGCATTCGTGTTGTTGAAGAAAAGCTTGAAGTTGATCCACATTGGTGTTATGCAAGTCCTTAGCCAATTTAACATCCGTCACGTATTTTTTCCATTCTAGAGGAAGAGTGTTCAAATACTTGGTGTTCAATTGAAAAGTAGGAATTGCCATGCCATAGATATTTAGCTCATTCAACAATAGGGTAAATCTCAGATAGTAGTCATTGAGAGTTTCCCCTGGCACATAGGCAAACTTATCAAAAGTATCATAAAGCTTACACTCTCGTTCTTGTTTAGTTAACGAGGTGCCTTGCATTAGAACACGAATTCTATCCCATAACTCTTTGGCAACTTTATGTTTGCTGACGAGTTTGTAGACATCTGGAGGAAGGGCTTGGAGAATGATGTTTGTAGCATACTTATCACATTTATCTTGAATCTTCATATCTCCAGTCAACTCACCCGTTGTGTGAGGACGAGTGGTCGTACCTTCCGTCACAGTACCATAATCTAATGGTCCATTGAGCACCGATGCCCAAATTAGATGTCCATTCTCCTTGTTCAACATATAAAGTTCCATTCGGGAAGCCCATTCCTCATACATAGTCTTCACCAACATTGGTGGACGATTATCCGTACCCGAGAGGATGGACTTATCCGTAAGAGATGTATACTCCATTTCAATAAGTTAAGATTTACAAAGTTGATCGACCAATGAAATAAGGTTAAGTGTTTTTGTGATTATCGGAATGTTGATCGGAATGTCAGATCGGAATACCAGATCGGAATACCAGATCGTAATACCAGATCGCAAAACCTATCGGAATACTCAGATCGCAATGCTCAGATCGCAAAACCTATCGGAATACTCAGATCGCAATGCTCAGATCGCAAAATAGCTGACAAAATTCAAGCAGAGTAACGACTTAAAATACTTCCTTATACCCGTCGGAATCCCAGATCGCAAAGCACGATCGGAATGTCCAGATCGGAATAAGTAATAAAACCCACGATCGCAAAGTAGAACCAAACCCTTTCCGATGGTAAGGTTATTGCGATGGAAGCCCAAGTACAATTTGTACTTTCCGATGGATGTTTCTGCTTAAATTTCGGAATGAAGAACACACAACTTTTTTTCACTTTTGATCCAAGAAAGATGATGTTTTAGCGAAAACCAAGATACCAAGAACAGATTAACACGAATCCCTATGTTACACTACTTGAAACTTCGATCCAACACCAAAAAAATTTTTAAGATTCGGCTAAAAACAAACCAACAATCTACGAAATGTTTAGAACACAAAAACAAACCTATATTTCATCCCAAGCTCTTGATACCATTTGTTGATTTGTAAATCTATGCTTATGTTTTTAGAGAGAGAAAGAGATAGAGAGATGGTGGATTTCACACTTTAGAGAGAGAAAGTTAAAAGGAACTATGTGTAGAATAATGAAACCACACCCCTCTCCATCAAAGGAGAGGGTTTATATACCCAAGCCTTGTAATGGGCTTGGGTTTACACATATGGGCCGGCCTACACAAGTTGTAGGCTAGGCTTGAACTTGTTTGTTAAATAACGAAAGTTAACTAAACTACGAGCTATTACATGGACTATTAATGGAGTGACCGATCCTTCTTAATACGTAAAACGTATTTCCAACACAAATGTGACATTCGTCAAATTTCCATCTTAATTTATTCATGTGGTACGAGTATTTTAACTGTTTACCGACGAGTTGTCAACATGAATGTGTTAATCATTTTGCTTTGCGGACAAAGCCCTTTTTAGGGAGAGCATATGTAACATCTCGAGTATTCGCGAGTATTATGTTGAATGCAATACACAAGTTTGTGAGCGTTTTATGTTTTGCCGTACGTTTATTTGATATAGTTATTAAGATTACGTGACGTCTCGCACAATTGTTTTGTTTTGGGATCGTATGTCAAACGGTTTTAGGTCGTGTTTATTCAGTCGCGTCTAAACCTAAACATTGTGAACCCGAGTCGAGTATATAACTGTCACAACATTGCACAAATAACTGAGTATAAACCTTCATTTATATTTATTACCAAGCTTGCCTTACAAGAGTCTAAAAAATCAGTCACATGACCAGCTGCAAATAAACTTCATAGTTTATTTCCCCACTAAAGGACAGCACACATGCCTAGTTTACCCTATTTGGGTATATCACAAGTTAACATTTTCAGCTTGACACTAACCCTAGACTAACAATACAAGTTTATATACAAACCCAAAGTTATCCAATGTCCAAATACAAGTTTATCACTGTCCAAATTACAAACACCAAAAATCTGCACAAGTCTTTCCAAATACAACTTCTGGGTAGAGTGAAAAGTAGTGTCCAGCCGACCCACACGTCGCGTCAAACCTGCAAAACCGAAAGTCTTCATCCCGTCCGAACCTGCAAAACCGAACATAGCATCCCCATTGTGAGTCTTTCGTCTTTTCGTCTTTCCTTAAGAAGTACTAGATGTGCTTGTTTTGTACGAACCTGCGAATAAACGAATCATTGTGTTAGTCATTGTAATGGTCTTATACTTTTAACTAAAAACTGAAATTTGTTAAACTTTATAATTAATACAAACATGTCTATGATATTACTTTTCTGTCAACCAAACCGAGACCCGATTTAGACCAAGCCGAGACCCGACTTAGAACCAAACCGAGACCCATGTCCAACCAAATCAAGACCACAATCAAGACCCAAACCGAGACCCAATCAAGAACCAAACCGAGAATCAAATCAAACCAACCAAGTTCTTACTTACTGCCAAAATTATCAACAATTATTACCAACCAATCCAAATGTCTTAACCAAGTTTTATTTTACAGAAACACTAAAAACCATTAATCATGCCGCGGGTATAGAAACCCCATTTCAAATCGAAACCCTAATTATTTTAAAACCTTTTTAAACATTAAATTAGTACTTTTCATATTTCAGAAACATCACATAAACATGAGAAACAGTCAAACATAAAAACCCCCAATTTCATAAAAACCCTAGATCGAATTTTTATTAATTAAAACGTTAATTAAACCTAATCTAAACCCAAACCCCATATTTAATTTAATTGAAAATGAGTTATACAAAAAAACCCCCAAATGACCGAAACCCTAATTTTTATAAATCGATTTTATATTAAAATTAGTTTGATTTTATAATAGAAAACATCAATTAATTATGTTTAAACCCGAGTTTGATGAAAACCCCCAAATATTTCAAAACCCTAAATTCATTGATTTTAATCCGAGAATCATATGATTCACAACAACTTTATACAAACCAATCAAACCCACTGATCTTTATTAAATCGAAAATCAATTAACTTTTAAAAGAAATAAAGGAAAAACAAACTTATCTTGATTTCTGGCTATTGATTCATGAAACCGCAAGGATGAACACATCAGAAAACCCAATCGGTTTGATGTGGGGATTAAACCCCACATCTCACGCGATCTAGAACACCTCAGACCACCCACACATGATTGTTATATCCCAAATGATTAGATATTAGCCATGGAAAAGGATTGAACCGATCTAGATTTAAGAGAGAGAGATTTGGGACGGTGGAGTTAATATCGAGGGAGGAGAGAGAGTTAACTCTCTGATATGGGAAGTTGTGTGTGTAAACACACGTTATTTACTCCCTCCGTTCCTTGTTATGTCCGCCCATGGACCGGGCCGGGTCTAATGACCTTGGGCCGGGTTTGTGTGTAAAGGTTTTGGACCCAACTTGGGCCTTGTGTGTTTATTTGTTTAGTTATAAGCCCAAAACGAATTTTGTAAATTTAAGTTATAATTTAACCCGTGAAACCCGACCATGTAATAAACCGACTTTTATCTATCGTATTTTTCCGTAAATCGTACTTTTCATAAACGTATGGTTTCGTCAAGCACAACTAGGGTGTCGAGTCTTTTAATAATATAATTTTTCGTATCGTAACTCGATTCTCATAATTAATTAGGTCGCGGCTAGCGTAACCGTACTCTCGAGCTATTTTATCTTCGTTCTCTTTGCTGAAATTTACGAGGTGAGTTTATAGCCCCATACTTTACTATTTTCACTGCTTTTTGGGGTGAGACATTGCTTGATTTTAACGTGTGAACACAAGTGCATTTAATGATTTATATATTAGTCTAAGTCCCACTAAAAACCCAGTTGCTTTGGCCCGTGAATCGTGAACCGTTAATTACTTTGTGTAAGCGCGAATGTAATGGATAGATCTATCGGGATTGACGTCCCTGTCTGTCTTGTCCAACAAGGGGACAAGCGGGCACAGTTTCATTTGAGTCTGAGATAGGATGTCGTGGGTTTAGGCATCTAGTTTGGGCTACATTTATATGATTATACTGCCGGTGTTGTTAACGCTTCGGTGTCACGAGCTTAGACTGTAATAAATACTTTTGGGATGACTTTGTATCTGTTATATTGTCATCACATTTGGGAAAATCTTGTGGTTCATTAAACATTTCCACTTAACTAAACCTATGAACTCACCAACTTTATGTTGACACTTTAGCAATGTTTTTCTCAGGTATTAAGAAGGAAGATGCTAAATGAGGTCTCATGCATTGCCGTCATTTCTTTGAAACAACGATCATTTGTACCATTTGAGAAAACTATGTTTTGTAACCGTATTCAGTTTATGCTTCCGCACTTTGTTAAAACTATTTATTTTATTAATTACAAGTGATCTATTTTCCGAACGTCTCATTTAGAGGTCGTTCTTTGTGACTATGTGCGTATGATAATCATGACGTCACCACTCCCTTGTCGCCATTATACTCTGATATTTTGGGAGTGTGACAGATTGGTATCAGAGCCATAGTTATAGAGAACTAGGTTGCATTTAGTAACTCTAGACTATAACTGCTCTATGTTTAATCGATTATCATACAGATTGTAAGTATTAAGTATATGTAGATACATAAGTAATAAATAGGATACATGTGATTTAACAATTACGAGGTATATTTACATGGGTTACATGTGCAACAACAAAATCTGAATTATGTTATATGGGATACATGTGGATTCAACAATGATTGCTATGTTATGTTAATGTCCCTTTTTACGGACTAATTTTATAAGATATTTACACACATTTATTTTGTTTATGATTACAGCGATGTCTTCATCCGATGATTCCACGTCTACAGGAGCGTACTACAACCGTAGTTCACAGTCGACCATCAGTTCATCAGTAGGACTGCCTAGAGGATCGCCGTCAGGATATCCGTGGTACCGGATGGTTTCAGATGACGATACAGAGAGAGAGGCTGAGGAGGTTCGTCATTCACCGATCCGTATTCCTGATGCATCAGCTGACGATGTGCTTAGCCTAGAAGGCGGAGGAGAGGATGACTTGGACACTGACGTGGTGCAGTCACCAGGTCAGACATCAGTGACTGGAGATGAGACGGTAGAGGAGACAGAGGATGATGAGATGGAGTTTACAGATGGGGAAGGAGAGCCTATGGAGGTCACAGACACTGAGGACCCTCCTACTGCATATGCCGCTACTCCTGAGGTTTCCCTAGCACACATCTCCTCATCTTCATCTGAAGACGAAGGAGAAAGGACTGTTATTCCTGCTCCAGCACCTGGTACTCTACCTTTCTACTATGTGAGACGACGTCTTCGGGGGAGAGCTGCTCGACCACCACTTTCACCTTACCGACCCCTCATACCTTTCACTGCCACTGACAGGCATGCAGCCCGCACACCTGCCAGTTCTGTCCCAGAGACACCATTACTACTACCACCACCAGAGACTGTACCTGCAGTGTACCAGGAGATGCTTACTGACGCTGGTACCTCTACAGGACCGAGAGCTACGACTCCTCTTCCTAGGAGAGCTACGTCGACGGTGGTGATGCTTGGGGCGGCAGATGGATGTGTGACGACACGGTTGAACAGGTTGGAGGATGATGTAGAGGCGTTAGGTGAAGAGTATAATGAAGTGCAGGATAAGTTGGAGGCACTGGCGAAGAAGAGTCCAGTTAGGGATGAGACAGTGTTGACAGTATGTGTGACCCGTCTACGAGGACAGCTTCTTACTGTTCTTGATCAGATGGAATCCATGCCGAACGCTCGTCTTGAGGAGATTGGGAGCCTGATGACCCGTTGGGGAGTAGAGCCATTGGTGGAGACAGGCGGACTAGAGGCACCAGTGGATGACCCTGTTGCAGATTTGGATAAGAGGTTTAGAGCCGCTTGTCATGATACCGATGTTAGATTGAGAGATTCCCAGGCTCGTGAGCTCGTGGTTGAGAGGAGGTTAGCAGAGTTGGAGAAGGAGCTTCATCAGCGCCGTGAGGGCACTAGTTAGATTTATCTTGTACCATCGACCTATCCCTGTATGACCACTAAGCTTTGAAGTTTGTCTTAGCTAGTTGGTATTTTATTTCCTCTTATTATGTTATGACAAACTATGATGTATTATCAAACGATTCCATGAATGATATTATGAGTTGCAAACATTGTGAGATCATTATATATTGTGTATTATACCCTGGAGCATTTCATAATTGTGTTGTGTGTGCCATGCATGTTATGTCTGGCAAAACTCATTATCCTATTACCTTGTTAGATTATGGCGCCAGTTAGAAGATCCGAAACGAAGAATCCACCAGCCGCTACCGGTGGAATTGACACCGTCATGCTAAGCCAAATGATAGCCGAACGAGTGGCCGAGGCACTCGCGACCGCTGAAGCAAATCGTACAGCTAGCACACAGGAGGAGACCAACCAAGGAGCTACTAATGCTATTGCACGGACTTGTACCTACAAGGAATTTCGTGCAGTTACGCAAGTAAGTTTCCGCGGTACTGAAGGAGCAGTAGGATTAACCAGATGGTTTGAGAAGCTAGAATCCCAATTTGGGATTAGCAATGTCGCTGAAGCCGACAAGGTGAAGTTTGCGTCAAGCACGTTAGTGGATGGTGCTTTGACTTGGTGGAACGTCTATGCTCGTGCAGTGACCATTGACGTTGCCCAAACGACGCCCTGGAGTGAATTTAAAGCTATGTTTGTGAGGAAATACTGCCCACGAAATGAAGTCAAGCAGATGGAAGTTGAGCTGTGGAACCTGAAGGTCAAGGGTACTGCTCTTACTGCTTACAATCAGCGCTTTCAAGAGCTGATCTTGTTATGTCCTGAAATGGTGCCCAACGACGACCGATTGTTGGAGCGATACATTGAAGGACTACCTTTGAGCATCAAAGGGAATGTGACTTCATCCAAGCCGACTGATTTGCACGAGGCAATCGACATGGCTCAGAGTCTGATGTACCAAGTGGTACAGGAGTTGGGAGAAAATACTGGGGATAAAAGAAAGTGGTCTGGCAACCACTACAACAACAATACCAACAACAACAACAACCCAAGCAACTACAACCAGAACAAGCGACAAGAAGTAGCAAGAGTGTTCACTGCTGGACAAGGAAATACTGGGAACTACGCTGGAAGACTTCCTTTCTGCGGAAAATGTGGCCGACACCACGAAGGAGCATGTCCCCCTACGTGCTACAATTGTGGGAAGGCGGGACATAAGGCAAAGGAATGCCGAGCACCACCTCGTTCTACTAATCAAAGAGGACCTGGAACGCAAGGTGGCCAAGGAGCAAATGTCACTTGCTTTGGATGTGGAGAGAAAGGTCACTACAAGAACAAATGTCCAAACAGTGGGAACCAAGGTCGTAGTAACCAGATTCGATGGAATCAAAATCACAACCAAGGGAACCAGAAGCAGAATCAAGGGAACCGATGAGGGAATAACCGAGCCACAACTAGTACTCCTGGAGGATTCATGACACCTAGCAAAGTGTATCATCTCTGTGCTGAAGCTGCTGTGCAAGACAACAATGTTGTGACTGGTACGTTTCTAGTCAATAACAACTATGCTTCAGTACTATTTGATTCTGGTGCGGATAGGAGTTTTGTGTCGTCTATATTTAGTGAACGCCTAAATGTTACCCCTACTGCGTTAGACGTTAAGTATAATGTAGAATTAGCCGATGGGAAGTCAGTAACCACCGACGTTATTCTGAAAGGATGTAGTGTAAGGCTACAAGGTCGTTCGTTTAGTATCGACCTACTCCCTATAGAATTGGGAAGTTTTGACGTCATCATTGGAATGGATTGGATGTCGAAGCATCACGCGGAGATTGTATGTCATGAGAAGTGTGTCCGTGTTCCTTATGGAAACGACGTACTCATCATACAAGGCGAAAGAAGTGGAGTGAAGAATGGATCAAGATTGGAAGTCATCTCATGTATCAGGACTCAAAGATACATTGAGAAGGGATGTACGGTATTCTTGGTTCAAGTAACACAAAAGGAGGGAGAAGAAGATCGCGAGAATAAGGTAGAAGATGTACCGATCGTTAGAGACTTTCCGGACGTATTCCCAGAGGATTTACCCGGACTACCACCAGCACGGCAAGTGGAGTTTCACATCGAGCTTACACCAGGAGCCGCGCCTGTTGCTAGAGCCCCATACCGTCTAGCACCGGCCGAGATGACAGAGTTAGCTGAACAGATAAAGTAACTTTCTGACAAAGGTTTCATTAGACCAAGTTCCTCACCTTGGGGAGCGCCGGTCTTATTTGTCAAAAAGAAAGATGGATCCTTTAGAATGTGTATCGATTACCGAGAATTGAATAAGCTGACGATAAAGAACCGCTACCCATTGCCGAGGATTGACGATCTTTTCGACCAATTGCAAGGATCTAGCATATACTCGAAGATCGATTTAAGATCAGGATATCATCAACTAAGGGTTAGAGAGGAAGACGTTCATAAAACGGCTTTTAGAACCCGGTACGGACACTACGAGTTCCAAGTTATGCCTTTTGGTTTGACAAACGCACCTGCGGTATTCATGGATCTCATGAACCGAGTTTGCAAACCATACTTGGACAAGTTTGTGATTGTATTTATCGATGACATTCTCATCTATTCTCGTAATGAAGAAGAGCACAAGGAACATTTGAAGACCATATTAGAGCTGCTAAGGAAGGAGAAGTTATATGCAAAGTTTTCCAAATGTGAGTTTTGGATAAACACAGTGCAATTCCTTGGGCATGTGATCGACAGCAGTGGTATTCACGTTGATCCTGCTAAGATCGAGGCTGTAAAGGATTGGGCGACTCCAACAACACCTACGGAGATCCGTCAATTTTTAGGTCTTGCTGGTTACTATAGGAGATTCATAGAAGGTTTCTCCAAGATAGCTAAACCAATGACGGAATTGACTCAAAAGGATAAGAAGTTTGAGTGGAAGGAAGATCAAGATTTGGCATTCCAGACATTGAAGCAGATGTTGTGTGAAGCACCTATACTAGCCCTACCCGAGGGTAATGAAGACCTTGTGGTGTATTGTGATGCATCCATAAAAGGGTTAGGTGCAGTACTGATGCAAAGGACTAAGGTCATAGCTTACGCATCAAGACAACTAAAAGTGCACGAGAAGAACTACACAACTCATGACCTAGAGTTGGGAGCAGTGGTGTTTGCCTTGAAGATTTGGAGACACTACCTTTATGGTACTAAGTGTGTTGTATTCACTGATCATAAGAGTCTACAACATATTTTGAATCAAAAGGAGCTCAACATGAGACAACGACGTTGGCTAGAGTTGCTCAGTGATTACGATTGCGAGATCTGTTATCACCCGGGCAAGGCAAATGTCGTGGCCGACGCTTTGAGTCGAAAGGAGAGAGTTCTTAGGGTGAAGGCTTTAATGATGACCATTGACTTAGACCTTCCATCCTTAATTCTCAAGGCTCAGAAAGAAGCAGTCGATGAAGAAATTCTCAAGACTGAAGATGTTGGAGGAATGATAAAGAAGTTGGAAGCACGTTCGGATGGAACGTTATGCCTTGATAATAGGAGTTGGTTACCATGCCATGGTGACCTACGATCCTTGATTATGCATGAGTCGCATAAGTCAAAGTACTCCATACATCCGGGATCTGATAAAATGTATCATGATCTGAAGATGTTGTATTGGTGGCCGAACATGAAGGCGGATATTGCTACATACGTTAGCAAGTGTTTGACTTGTGCCAAAGTCAAAGCCGAACATATGAAACCATCAGGATTATTGGTCCAACCCGAACTGCCAGAAGTGGGAAAGGATCACTATGGATTTCATTACCAAGCTACCAAAGACCGCAGCTGGATTCGACACGATTTGGGTAATCGTCGACCGACTCACAAAATCGGCTCATTTCCTACCCATCAAGGAGACTGATGGAATGGATAAGTTAGCAAGGACGTACTTGGAGGAAGTAGTCACGAAGCACGGTGTGCCTGTGTCTATAATCTCCGACCGAGACAGCCGATTTACTTCGCAGTTTTGGAAGTCACTGCAAAAGGCATTGGGGACGCAGTTGGATATGAGTACTGCGTACCATCCCCAAACTGACGGTCAAAGTGAACGGACCATTCAAACCTTAGAAGATATGCTGAGAGCTTGTGTGATTGACTTTGGAAATAGATGGGATAGACACCTACCTCTGGTGGAGTTCTCATACAACAATAGTTATCACACTAGCATTAAGGCAGCGCCATTCGAAGCACTGTATGGTAGGAAGTGTCGTTCACCCGTGTGTTGGGCAGAGGTCGGTGAAGCACAACTCACTGGACCTGAGATCATACACGAGACTACTGAGAAGATCTTTAAGATTAAGAGCCGTATGCAAGCCGCAAGGGATCGACAGAAGAGTTATGCTGATATGAGACGCAAACCTCTTGAGTTTGAGGTTGGTGATAAAGTTATGTTGAAGGTCTCACCTTGGAAAGGTGTGATTCGCTTTGGAAAGCGTGGAAAGTTAAACCCTCGTTACATTGGACCCTTCAAGATTATAGAGAGGATTGGTCCCGTAGCCTATCGTTTGGAATTACCCCAAGAACTTAGCCGAGTGCATAATGTGTTCCACATTTGCAATCTGAAGAAATGCTTAGCTGACGAAGCACTCGTTATCCCTTTGGAGGAGATTCAACTCGACGACAAACTCAACTTTGTAGAAGAACCCGTAGAAGTGATGGACCGTCAAGTTAAGCAACTCAAGCAAAGCCGAATACCTATTGTGAAGATCCGATGGAATGCGCGTAGAGGTCCAGAATACACGTGGGAACGTGAAGATCAATTCAAGAGCAAGTATCCTCATCTTTTCGCTAATCATCCTACTACAACAACGTCTTGATTTCGTGACGAAATCTCTAAAACATGGGAATACTGTGACATTCGTCAAATTTCCATCTTAATTTATTCATGTGGTACGAGTATTTTAACTGTTTACCGACGAGTTGTCAACATGAATGTGTTAATCATTTTGCTTTGCGGACAAAGCCCTTTTTAGGGAGAGCATATGTAACATCTCGAGTATTCGCGAGTATTAAGTTGAATGCAATACACAAGTTTGTGAGCGTTTTATGTTTTGCCGTACGTTTATTTGATATAGTTATTAAGATTACGTGACGTCTCGCACAATTGTTTTGTTTTGGGATCGTATGTCAAACGGTTTTAGGTCGTGTTTATTCAGTCGCGTCTAAACCTAAACATTGTGAACCCGAGTCGAGTATATAACTGTCACAACATTGCACAAATAACAGAGTATAAACCTTCATTTATATTTATTACCAAGCTTGCCTTACAAGAGTCTCAAAAATCAGTCACATGACCAGCTGCAAATAAACTTCATAGTTTATTTCCCCACTAAAGGACAGCACACATGCCTAGTTTACCCTATTTGGGTATATCACAAGTTAACATTTTCAGCTTGACACTAACCCTAGACTAACAATACAAGTTTATATACAAACCCAAAGTTATCCAATGTCCAAATACAAGTTTATCACTGTCCAAATTACAAACACCAAAAATCTGCACAAGTCTTTCCAAATACAACTTCTGGGTAGAGTGAAGAGTAGTGTCCAGCCGACCCACACGTCGCGTCAAACCTGCAAAACCGAAAGTCTTCATCCCGTCCGAACCTGCAAAACCGAACATAGCATCCCCATTGTGAGTCTTTCGTCTTTTCGTCTTTCCTTATGAAGTACTAGATGTGCTTGTTTTGTACGAACCTGCGAATAAACGAATCATTGTGTTAGTCATTGTAATGGTCTTATACTTTTAACTAAAAACTGAAATTTGTTAAACTTTATAATTAATACAAACATGTCTATGATATTACTTTTCTGTCAACCAAACCGAGACCCGATTTACACCAAGCCGAGACCCGACTTAGAACCAAACCGAGACCCATGTCCAACCAAATCAAGACCACAATCAAGACCCAAACCGAGACCCAATCAAGAACCAAACCGAGAATCAAATCAAACCAACCAAGTTCTTACTTACTGCAAAAATTATCAACAATTATTACCAACCAATCCAAATGTCTTAACCAAGTTTTATTTTACAGAAACACTAAAAACCATTAATCATGCCGCGGGTATAGAAACCCCATTTCAAATCGAAACCCTAATTATTTTAAAACCTTTTTAAACATTAAATTAGTACTTTTCATATTTCAGAAACATCACATAAACATGAGAAACAGTCAAACATAAAAACCCCCAATTTCATAAAAACCCTAGATCGAATTTTTATTAATTAAAACGTTAATTAAACCTAATCTAAACCCAAACCCCATATTTAGTTTAATTGAAAATGAGTTATACAAAAAAACCCCCAAATGACCGAAACCCTAATTTTTGTAAATCGATTTTATATTAAAATTAGTTTGATTTTATAATAGAAAACATCAATTAATTATGTTTAAACTCGAGTTTGATGAAAACCCCCAAATATTTCAAAACCCTAAATTCATTGATTTTAATCCGAGAATCATATGATTCACAACAACTTTATACAAACCAATCAAACCCACTGATCTTTATTAAATCGAAAATCAATTAACTTTTAAAAGAAATAAAGGAAAAACAAACTTATCTTGATTTCTGGCTATTGATTCACGAAACCGCAAGGATGAACACATCAGAAAACCCAATCGGTTTGATGTGGGGATTAAACCCCACATCTCACGCGATCTAGAACACCTCAGACCACCCACACATGATTGTTATATCCCAAATGATTAGATATTAGCCATGGAAAAGGATTGAACCGATCTAGATTTAAGAGAGAGAGAGATTTGGGACGGTGGAGTTAATATCGAGGGAGGAGAGAGAGTTAACTCTCTGATATGGGAAGTTGTGTGTGTAAACACACGTTATTTACTCCCTCCGTTCCTTGTTATGTCCGCCCATGGACCGGGCCGGGTCTAATGACCTTGGGTCGGGTTTGTGTGTAAAGGTTTTGGACCCAACTTGGGCCTTGTGTGTTTATTTGTTTAGTTATAAGCCCAAAACGAATTTTGTAAATTTAAGTTATAATTTAACCCGTGAAACCCGACCATGTAATAAACCGACTTTTATTTATCGTATTTTTCCGTAAATTGTACTTTTCATAAACGTATGGTTTCGTCAAGCACAACTAGGGTGTCGAGTCTTTTAATAATATAATTTTTCGTATCGTAACTCGATTCTCATAATTAATTAGGTCGCAGCTAGCGTAACCGTACTCTCGAGCTATTTTATCTTCGTTCTCTTTGCTGAAATTTACGAGGTGAGTTTATAGCCCCATACTTTACTATTTTCACTGCTTTTTGGGGTGAGACATTGCTTGATTTTAACGTGTGAACACAAGTGCATTTAATGATTTATATATTAGTCTAAGTCCCACTAAAAACCCAGTTGCTTTGGCCCGTGAATCGTGAACCGTTAATTACTTTGTGTAAGCGCGAATGTAATGGATAGATCTATCGGGATTGACGTCCCTGTCTGTCTTGTCCAACAAGGGGACAAGCGGGCACAGTTTCATTTGAGTCTGAGATAGGATGTCGTGGGTTTAGGCATCTAGTTTGGGCTACATTTATATGATTATACTGCCGGTGTTGTTAACGCTTCGGTGTCACGAGCTTAGACTGTAATAAATACTTTTGGGATGACTTTGTATCTGTTATATTGTCATCACATTTGGGAAAATCTTGTGGTTCATTAAACATTTCCACTTAACTAAACCTATGAACTCACCAACTTTATGTTGACACTTTAGCAATGTTTTTCTCAGGTATTAAGAAGGAAGATGCTAAATGAGGTCTCATGCATTGCCGTCATTTCTTTGAAACAACGATCATTTGTACCATTTGAGAAAACTATGTTTTGTAACCGTATTCAGTTTATGCTTCCGCACTTTGTTAAAACTATTTATTTTATTAATTACAAGTGATCTATTTTCCGAACGTCTCATTTAGAGGTCGTTCTTTGTGACTATGTGCGTATGATAATCATGACGTCACCACTCCCTTGTCGCCATTATACTCTGATATTTTGGGAGTGTGACAACAAAGGACAATGCGGATAATCGTAAGATTGAATACCAGTGATAGCTGGACGGTTAGGCTGTGAACTTCTCTGGTTCTGGTCCCTCCCGTTACCATGATTCCTGGTAGACGATTTGCTAATGTGTCAAAATTAAGAATTATAACATGTAATCAAAAGAAAATGAGTAAGTATAAGGACCTGCTACTGTTGGAGTGTCCAGCGTTGTTACGGTAATTATCATTACCGCCCCGCCTATCTGTAGCAGAACGGTCGTGAGTCTGACCGCTTTCCTTGGGCTGATTAGGCTGTTGCTGAGTATCCGGCTGAGAACGGTCCCCAGTCTTCTGCCTGGAAGATACAATTTAAAGAGATGAAATATTGACATATACTGAAAGAATACGGATTGGCCACCGTTTTTTTAATATGAATGTTTACTTCTTATCGGGTCTCTCTGCTTCCCCGAACTCATCTCTTTCCTGTAACATCTCCAGCTTATGTGCTGCATCAGCCACTTGTGCTACCGTGTTGAACGTAGCACACACCAAGTTGTTTGCAACCGATGTACGAAGAGCCCACCTGAAGTGGTGTGCTTGCTCTTCAGGAGTACCTGCTGCTGCACCAAGAAAACCAACCAAACGAAGAAAGCGTTGCATGAACTCGTTGCTATTCTCCCCAGCTCTCTGTCGGATTCCATGGTACTCTCTCTTCAGTTTGTCCTGCTCAGCCTTAGGAAAGAACTGTTCCATTATCCTATCCTTGAACTGAGCCCAAGTCAAACTAGCCACCCAATCATCACCTCCCTCAGACTGCTTCAGTGTTATCCACCATGCTAACACATCACCTTCGAACGGGTAGCATGCCAACCTCGACTTGAAGACGGGGTCACAGCCCATAGCATCGAAGATCTTCTCAATGTGAGCCAACCAGCTTTCAGCTTCATTAGGGCTATCTGTTCTTTTGAAAGCTCGAGGGCGGAGCTTATTGAATCTCTCCAGCCATGTGGCCAATGTTGCTGGAGAGGAGGAGGAGGTACTGGGTGTTGCTGCTGGTTGTTGGCAGCCTGAACCTCAGCCCTGATTTCGTTCCTCAGCTGATGAAGCATAGCTTGCATTGCAGCTTGGATTGTTGCATTGAGTTGTTCCTCCTCGCGTGTGAGAACCATCTGACAGTATAACATAAAACACATGATTAAACTGATTAAAACATAAACTATATACATGAAAAAAAATAAAAATTTATACCAATAAATCATGAGAAAAAATTTTATGCAGGAAAAACTAGTACATGAATGCATGATGCAGTTTTATGAAAACTTTTGTATGCGCGAGAGTGAACGCCTACGGTCAGTTCACTCAAAACAAAAGACATGGCGAGGGGACGCCAATGGGTCGGTCCCAAATTTAAAAGTTTCGATAAAACACATACGACTAAATAGGGCCAGTCCTGTACCAACCATTACTTAGTCATAAACCTACGACAATGACATATATATGTATGCATGAAAATGATGAATGCATGAAAACCGACTGTCAGTTCTATGAAGACCATAGTGACTACCCACTAATCACAAGTCGTGTTTTGAGAGACTACAGTTCGAAGCCTTGGCTCTGATACCATAAATTGTAACACCCCATTTTGTTAAATGGAATGTCACGTGTGATTATGGCGTGTCATCAAAGCATACATGGATAAATGTATAAAACATTACATGACCATAAAGGAAATACTGGAATCAAACATCGTACCCCAAAAGTAGAACTCATCACACACAAACATAAGTACTGTAAATGAAAGGACTAAACAATGTCCAAGGAAATGAGTATCAAAGTATAAAGAAATGCATAAAGTAAAGAAGGCTAGGAAGCTTCCAATCCATATGCACGTACGCTTAAAGTCTACGAGCGTCCCTGAGTACCTTGTGTCTAGTGAACGAAGAAGACGAACGGAAGAGAGTCCTACTTCGGTATCACTAATGCGATCACGTGAATCAAAGGAGGATGAACACACTAACACACTTGCAATAGATCAATCACCAAAATCAACCAAACACACCTTTGGTGTGTGTTATACCCGGCGGCCAAAGGAGGAGAAAGAAAAGGTTTTAGGGTTTTGATTATTTTCTAATTCTTGTAATTATGAAAATAGTTTTTCCCTTTTTCTTGTTTAGTAAAAAACAATGGGCTTGGCCCTTTTATTTGCTTCTAGCCGTGGGTAAGGGGGGGGGCACATGGGGTAACCCATACGTTTTTCCGTGTCTAATATTTAGTGTGTTCTCGTATTCGTGTTTTACGTGATTTAAATAGTTATTGTTCGTGTCTTATTATATTTATTCATGATCGTAATAAATATACATAAATACGTAATACTAAGCTCGTGATTATTTACGTTCACGATTTCATGTTCGTATGTTAATGATTATAATTATTATTGAAATAATTATCGTGTCTTAATACGTAATAAATAATTATCGTGTTATAACACGTACGTAATACTTGAAATTCTTGTTCGTGAAATGTAAACGTGCTAAAAAAGGAAAGTTCTAATCATGTACGTACGATCGTAAGGGTATTATTCATGGTAAAAGCATGCGGGTTTTACAAGGAAGACCCTTACCGTTTCCAACATGAAGTGCGTCGTTACCATAATATGCTTCTGAATTGTCCATTGCTTCCAAATTAGGTGTCACATGACTGTTTGCTCCGGTGTGTGAATGCCAATTTGCAGACGCAGTAGAGGATTGATCACGAGTATTTGGAAAGTTAGCTGATGGCCGAGTACGAATGGTCGAAGGGTCACGATTCGGGCATTGTGATGGAATGTGACCAATACCACATCTATTCCAAGTGCCATACACTGTGTTCTGGGTGGATGCCCAATCAAATTGACGACCATTGCCACGACCTCGTGTAGAACAATGATAATCTTTGTATTTCAAGAGGGTTGATGTTTTATAGAGAGAGAAATGAAAGAAACTATGTGTTGTGAAAGTGAGAAATGAAACAACCAACACCTCTTTCTATGGTGGAAAGAGGCTTATATACCCAAGTCCTTAATGGACTTAGGCCTCCGGCCCATGAACATGCTCATGGGTCGGGCTATTTAATAAATGTTACTTAAACACTACTACGAGCCTATAACTATATTGTTGGAGTGACCAAGACTTTCTTTATACGTAAAACGTATTTCCAACAATCTCCCCCAAAGGTAGGTCACTCCAAATTTACAAAGTCCTAATCTAGCATGTTAGATCTTGTTATTGAGCTCGTAGTCCACTATGTGTTGAATAATATCAGCCTTTTGCTTGGAACACGTTCTTTTGGCCTTTCACGTGCAATCTTTATCTTCTTGTGATGTTCGCCTCTTCGTGACTTCATGTCCCACACACTTATCCTTTGTTGAATTCTTGAAAGTTTCAGAGTCGATACAGCGGAAGACTTTTAGGTCATACTTTCTTGAATTTGCAGAAGTATTTGATGCAGAAGGAATAAGTATGTGAGGACGTCTTCAACAGGTACACCGCAACGCCTCCGTCTTCGAATGCAACAACATAATAAGACACGAATAAAATGACTTTGACATTTTATTCTAATTCGGTAGCATTTTACCTCCGGTCGGTGAAGACCGTTGGACGATGTTAGATATTGTACCCGTGACGGATAGTTTCAGTTAAGTAACTTCCTGACAGGATTTCGCGGGTAAACCCGTTCTCTTTATTCGATCGTCCAAAGCTGACTGCGAACATAAAGAGTGAATCATTTGGATTAAAAAATCCTTATGATTGAAGCCTTCAATTCATGAAACCTGGAACAAGTGAATTTCAATTAATATATTCACCATCGTTGCTTTCCAGTTGTCACAAACTTAATTCAAATAGAATCTTGCTTGTCACCTACCAAGTGCTATTTGATGTTAACACTAGAAGGATTTCCACTCGTCACTGTGAACACTAAAGAGTGTCACTCTGAGTGTTCTGGCAAGATCATACGATAATGCGTAGAGGCCTGGAACGAGTTTAAGTTTAATTAAGAATTAAACTACTGTTTCTTTCCAGTTTTCACAAGATTGGCTCTTAAAGAACCGCACGTGTCACCTACCATGAGCTTTTTTGATGTTGGCTCAAGCAGGATTTCCATCTTTATTGTAATACTTGCGTATCACTCGGATGTTCTGGCAATATTACAAGAATACTGTGTAGGACTCATAAAGATCTCTTACTTTTCACAGTGTGTAAAGAAGCAAGGAATAAATGGAAAGTGTCCTAATGAGACTTTTGATGATCTCGTGGCTTTAGACTCGATAGTGCGTTTTGATTTAGTGAGTGATGGCTGGAGAGGACTGTCACCTATTCAATATCAATCCATTCGGAGTGAATAGACCAATAGATAACGTGTTGAAATCTGTGTGATTAAAACAAATATCTTTTGAGAGATACTTGAGTTAGCTGGGGAGGGTTGTGCATTGCATCACTGGGTCCATGATGTTTATCTTTATATAGAGAATCATTAAAAAATGATCTCAATAGCATATGTATTGACCCGGTTTCTGCCTAAAGTTGTAAGGAGGACTTCTTTCTTTACACCCTTTATCTTTACAATTCTTTTTCATTCTTCAACCCCTTCAATGCTTACCAATACGTCATCACTAGCACCTTGTTGTGATTGTTCCAGTGCTAGCTTAAGTATTTGGTCGGCATTCAGCTACGTTCACAATCTTTCTCCATCTTTCCTAGGACTTCTAATTCTATCTAAGGAATTGTCCTTGGGAAGATTCCATCGGTTCTGATGAATCATTGGACTAATACCTATACCTACCACCCTTTTGTCACCACATCCGTCGTGAATTAAGTGTGTTTTGGGTAAGTATTTCACCATGAAAAATCCTTGAAAAATCACTTAAAGCACTTGTGATATTATAATCAAAGTTTTTGTGCCTTAAGTGTTTTGATCATAAAAAACGCTCCCCCTTAACATGTGCATTACACATATTAAGTTGGTTTATCTTTTAAGCCTTTTTCATTGTTTAGCCAAGTATCATTAAGTCTCCTTAATCCCATTTTCTCCCCTTTCCAAAATGTTAACCATCAATATTTTGGATATTAATGGATTAACCGGTCTTTGGGTAATAAAATGAAATTAGATGTTGGCCAAAGAACATATTAATGCTCCCTTTCAAATTAATGAGGGTTAGTTGTAGTGTTTGAGTACGATATGTTTGAAAGATTTAGAATCTCGAGAGAAATTCTTGAAAAAATATCATACTTTTACACTACAACATGCCACAAAAGCTGATTATAATTTTTTTAACATATTCACAATTATAGACATATGGAGTTGACCTGTTATAAGACGAACCATAATTAAATGGCTCGTTCCGTGAATCTATGGTGAGCTCCATATGGTCGTCCACCGACGAATCGTTCCACACTTCCTAGCAACCGACGCTTCCTTAGAAGTTCCTCGATCTTCTTGATCGCGTACGTTGCTCCCTTTTTGCACTGGGTTGTCCAGGTGTACTTGACTGCTGGAAGCTGTAGGTCGTCATTGAGAACCGTCATATCATCTCGAACATGCTTGAGCGTGTCATCGCTGAATTTGTGCAGTTCAGAGAATCGCATAAACTGCATGACTCCAGTTTCATTTGGATAAAATATCCCTGCTTCCGATGTCGTGGTCCCCATGTACGGCTTCTTGTTCTTGTGAAAATTACTGAGCGGAGTTGTATGGGGACGTTGCAAGTTTAGCTGTTTCTGATAGCTCTCTACTCCAAGTTGAAAGTCTTCCACCCGGTTTTGAATGACGATTTTTCTTGCATATTGGCGAAATTTGGAGCTCAATGCAATGACAATCTCAGGTTGTAGATGGTCAACTTTTTCCTGAGCCAATAACAGCAGAAGATCTTCGATGTCTTCCAGTTGAAGGTACTGGAGATCACTTTCGTCGATTCAGTATTCTTTCTCATCAGTACGTTTGAACACGATTACATTCAATTAATCATAACCGAATACCGTCTGAGTGGTTGCTCCTTGAATGCTTTTGATTCTGTGAGCTGAGACAATAGAAGAACCTCTCTTTGGACGGTGGAAGTGATTGTAAGCTAACCTTTTCTTCGCATTCCAGTGAGAGATGCCAAGTGATGCAAAGGTATCATAAAACTTCAGCAATTTCTTTCTCCATATAGCATCAGGTACTTTATCTTTGATCCATGGCACGTTCTCCAGATTAACGGCCTTGAGCATAGTAAGTGACGTGGCATATTTCTTTGCGCCGTTTTCAAGATATTCGAGATCGTGAGAAACAAAGTGCTCTATTGGGATCGTTGTAGAACCGGCGATGACCGTGGGTGTAAGAGGTCATAACACAGGAGTCTGAATTCCCGTAGTCGTCGCTCTCATTGCCTTGGTAAGCTCATTCAAGTGATATTCTGCTTCATTATGGCTGATATTCAAAGTATCAAAGAAGTCCACATTTGCGGTTGCCATTTTGATAAGATCCGGAGTCATTGTCAGTTTCCCATGAGAATACCTTAGAAAGGCCGAGAAATCGATAGGATTGTTCAGGAATTGAGTCAGCTCCATTTCAGTTGTAGTGTCAAAAGGATGTTGTGGTGCTGCATTTGTGAGCCAGAGTTGCTCCTGTACCGTGTCATCGATGATAAGAGATTCAGCAAACGTTGGTTCTGGCACATTTGAATCTTCAACTTCCATATTAGTGTTGTGCTGATATTAAGATGGTGTTGAAGGTTGTTCTTGCGTCACCGGTATATCATCGTGAGGTTCTTCTTCTAGCATTGACCCTGTGGGTTCTTCTTGTTGTGTAGACACATGAATTTCATCTTCTTGCATATATTCTACAGATTCATTGTAAGAATCAGTAGTAAAAACTGGTTCAGTAGATATACATGTGTCAATATGTTGAGTTTCTAGTACAGTTGATTCCAGCGTCTTTTCTGCGGTTTCAGCAATGCTTTCTACAGCTTCCTCAATACCTTTCTCAGTAGCCTTATCACTTTCATCCTTATTAGACTCTTCGGCATTAGTACCCGTTTTTTCATTGTCATTACCGTTGTTGGTTCCATTACCGTCGTCATTATCATCATCGTCATCCTCATCCTAATCTGTATCCTCGTCCTCATCTTCATCTTCATCCTTATCCTGTTCTTCCTCATCCTCTTCTTCCTCCTCATCTCCTTCCTTATCCTCTTCCTCATTTTGATCATTGTCACCATCATCCTCATCACCGTTGCCCTCATTATCTTCCTCCTCTAGTTCGTCTTCATTGTCAGACTCAGAGTCGGTAGTATCTGCTGGTGTATCGTCAATAATTGCTTTGTTGAGATAAAGCAGAACTTTTCGTTTATTTTTCGATTTATGAGCCCCCATATTTAGCAGACGTGTCTGTAACAATGTCATTAGTTGAAGTGTAGATAAACCATTACCGACAAAAGTTGGTAGCTGCTGATCAACATATGACTTGACTTCTCGTCGAATGATCTTGGTCATCTTCTCATCAATTGACCCAAGAAAAGCAGCATTCTCTTTGTCACGAGTTTTCTTCTCTCCAAGAAATGATTTGTGTTGTTCTTTAAGTTTAGACACTATGTCAGATATTTTCTTAAATGTAGGCTCATCAGGTTGCGGTTCCTTGAGAGGAGAGGTGAATCTTTCAGTCAATGAAGCTATTTGTTTAGCTTGAGCCTCTAGCTGTTGTTAAAGAGACTGGATCAGTGGATCACTGACTATAAGGAATGGGTTGGAGGCAGATGATACATGTTGTACTGATGGTGGAGGTGTAACCATGACTGTTAAAGTGGTGGTGGATGATACAGGTTGTTCAAGGATAGGTGTTGGTGTAGATGTAATGATTAGGGCGGTAGTTGATACAGGTTGTTCAGCTGTTGATGACGGTGTAGATTCAGTGGTTAGGGTGGTGGTTGATACCGGTTGTTCAACAGGTGCTGGTGTGATAGCTGGTGTTATGACCTCACTGATGACCGGGGTGGATAATGGTGGAGTGGTGGTTGATGTAACAGTAGTTATGGGAACATCCACCATTTCTTCATTTGTCGATGGATCAGTGTTTGTAACCTCAATACCCTCCCCTTCCAAATTAAGATATTTCAAAACATCATCAGAGCCGGAAGTAGACTTACTTGGAAGTTGAGTCTCTGGTATGAGAGTTGCATGAGCATCGTTGCTTAGCACCATGTGAGTTGGTTCTGGTAAGGATGTGGTGATATTGGCATCTTGATACAACAGATTTGTTTCTGTATTTGCACTGCTACCACCTTCTTCACTCTGCTCACGACTTTCAAAATGGAAGTTATCAGCATCTTCATCCGTAGGATCTTCATAAAATGCCATGTCAGCATCAGGATTACCAAATTCTTCTAAGTCCTCAAATAGTCTTGAGCCTGATCCTGTGGAGGTTGCAAAAGCCTCCTGTCTGCTTTGTTGAAGAATAATACGCAGGCGTTTGGCTTCAGAAATGGTTTGTTGACTAGGTTCATCTAAAGCAACACTTGCTTCTTTACCTTTAGTCTGCTTTGCTTTCTTTGGCCTTTTGAGTGGTACTTCTTCCTGTTCTTCCTCAGTATGGATCGTCTCATCTTCATCATCATCTTCATCAAGTATTTGCATTTTCCTTGTGCCTTTATCTTTGGATGAGGCAGTCGGTTGGCGCTTTGAGACTCTTTTCTTGCGTTTACCTTTTTGCTTCTCTAAGGGAAGTGAATTTGCTCGTCGAAACTGTGCATCAATATCATTAAGCATCTCTTGATATTTATCACTTTCCTTGATTCCGTCATTTATCATTGTGTCAGGTACTAGGGCAGGACGTAATGCATACTGTGTGGAATTAGTATCTGCATTCATTTAAAGAATCACATAGTCATCATCTTTGGTGTGGTAGAAGAAATCCCCGCGAGTGTCAGTGGTTGGGTCATTCTTCATAAAGTGGTTGATAATGAGCTTGGTGAATCTTGGGAATGGAAGATGCACGGATTTCTTCTTCGTTCCAGTAAACTAATAACAATATTTTTGCCAGAGAAGAAGTGCATAGTCTACTTTAGACGTAGTGTAAAGTCCCCAAAATAAGTGAGCCTGAGGTGGTCTCATTGCATCTGAGCCCCTAGTCTTTCTAGTAAGACATTTGACAATGATGGTGATAAGTGCTTTCCAGGGTTGCCCTATGTGTGATGTATTGAACTAGGATAGGTTGTGGATTTCG
Organism: Glebionis coronaria; assembly: GCA_025667525.1. Lineage (NCBI taxonomy): Eukaryota > Viridiplantae > Streptophyta > Magnoliopsida > Asterales > Asteraceae > Glebionis > Glebionis coronaria. Next base: position 157,587 of record JANFOE010000919.1, read on the forward strand.
CCTTCATAACTCATAGCACGAATGACTCGAAACACTTCATCGTTCTTTGGGTTAGCTACAAATTGTTCTCCTTGTGCCAACTTAGGAAGTTTAAACAGTTGCCGAAAGATGCTCAAGTTAAGTACCCTTGGTGTTTTGTTCAGTTGGAATGATATAGTCTTTTTAGAAAGTGATGCAGTGTTCCAGAACTCGTGCATGTAGACTTCGGGAACAGAGGCAGTACATCTGAATGCATCTTTGATGGGTGAGATGTCTAGGATATCCATGGCGATTTTGAAAGCTGGTAAAGACGGATCAAAATCCTCTTGTAAACGAGAGTCGTTCTCAGCATATGGTAGCCTGTCGCTGAGCGAAACAAGTTCGAGATCACGTTGTCGTTGTTGTTCTTCTGTGATCGACATTTTCATGCTTTGATGACATAAACACAAATGATATACACAAAATATATATATCTTAACTCTATGCCAATTTGTAGCATTTGCAGTAACACACGACGATCATTAGCACATTACATTTATAGAACAACAATAACTAGATCACGACACATGTCTATAGGTTCCACCTAACATTATGCTAGCAAGACAATCCTATTACTCATCACTACCTTATAGGGATAACATAATATTAAAAGCTATCACAATATTACCAAGATTATACATTGCAAGTTTACAAGTCATCGGGATAATAATAGTCCTAAATCCATCGCAATCTTACAAACCATCGAAATCCTAACATAGCCATCGCAATGTTTAACACATCGCAATCCCATCGGAATCGTACACCCCATCGCAATGCAAAAACCATCGCAATCCTATCTATCGCAATATCTAAGTCCATCGCAATAAGTTCAATTCCATCAGAATGTTTGAGAAATCATCGCAATATGTCCCCATCGCAATATCATTACAATGCCATCGCAATAACGCATCAGAATGCATCATCGTAATACGCCATCGCAATGCGTCATTGGAATGACCCATCGCACTGAGCCATCGCAATGAGCCATCGCAATGAGCCATCGGAATGACCCATCGCAATAGCCCATCGCAACGAGCCATCGCAATGAGCCATCGCAATAGCCCATCACAATGAGCCATCAGAATGACTCATCACAATGACAAGCATCGCAATGTAGTATCGTAATGATCATCGGAATCCGTGACAGGGATCTGATCTAAACTTTGAATTCTCAAATCCTTGAGCTTGGCAACGTTTTAAACAAAACTGGGCAAAACCATTGTGCATCTGGGTATTCTAAACATATCCCACAACTCGATTTACATATACATCGCAAAACTAAAAACCCTAATTTTTAGATTAACTATGATTTCTGTTTTGTTTGTGATGCAAAGAAACGAGTTTTATGATAACAATTACAACAAGATACAATACCTAGAATGAATGAATGAAGTGCAGGCAATCAAAACTCAAAGATGAAGGTTATTGCAAGGTTCAACAATGGCGGACTGAGCTTTTGTATGTGTGTGTTTTGCGATGGTGAAGAAAGAACGGGAAGGGGGGGGGTAGAGTTTGACTTGGTCAAATTTTTGCCAAATTTACACATTAAACCCCCACTTTGAAACATTTGCAAAAGTGGTCCCCTAGTTAATAGTATGTGTTTAAAGTTATTAGGATTAACCATAAACTTAACGAGATACCAACCCGCTCACAAAACACGAACACATACACTTAACGCTAAAATTCCAAAGAACCTATCCGTGAATGAATATTTCACACAAGGCACACTTAGCACTAAATGAAGATGATGAACAGTTTATATTTTCTGAAAAAAAACCTTTTTGAAGACCAATTTTAATTCCAAGAAGATTTAATATTTGCTCTCCCTTAACCACGGACCCGTTTTCTATTTAAAAGCTGTAGTCAATGATGTAAAAGAAACAAATATTCATGAAGATATTTTTCGGTTAAGTGATTGGTTGGAACGATTCTGGTGGCAATAAGATTTCTCTTATTTTAACAAAATAAGTGCACTGAAACGTACACTAATTTGTGTTAGACCAAGTTATAAAGTAAACTTGATCCCTTACAAGGTTTTTAAGTAAACCTTGCCCGAGAAAATTAATTCTCATTGTGAGCCAACGTTTTCAAAAGAAATATGTGTCTTTAATGCGAAAAACGGGTTGCAGTCTGAAATAACTACAAGCCATAATGGGCATGTTTTAAAAACATGTTCAACTTTTATACGGACTCTATTTATGGCGTCGTGTCAACTTTAATCGACATTTCTAAGGCCGTAAATATTACCGTACTAAAAGACATGCTTCGTTTTGAAAATGAAAAATATTTTTGGGTTTTCTTGATTTTATATTTTTTATGGATTTTGTATGTTTTATATTTTTTATGGTTTTTGTATGTTTTATATTTTTGTATTTTTCTTTTGGTGATTTAAATATATACGATAATATACAAGATCACGATCAAAGGATACTCTAGAATAGTTTACCATCACTATTCTTCAGATTCTTCTACCAACTCCTTAAGTGTCGCTAGGGAGAATGATTTCATGCCTAGCTTTTCGATCAAACTCGATACGTCCTTGATCTAAGGCCTTTGTGAATATATCTGCCAGCTGATACTCAGTGTTGACGAAGTACAGTTCGATCACTCCATTTTCCACTTACTCTTTGATGAAGTGGTAGCGTATATCAATGTGCTTTGCTCTGGAATGTTGAACGTAGTTGCAGCACAGAGCAATTGCACTTTTGTTATCACAGTACATCGGGATTTTGTTGAATCCAAGACCGCAGTCAGTTAATTGTGATCTCATCCAAAGAACTTGAGCACAACAACCGGACATAGCAATGTATTCAGCCTCTGTACGTGATATCACAGCGCTTTTTTGCCTTTTTGATGCCCAACTAACAAGTCTATCTCCAAGAAGTTGCACACTTCCAGAAGTGCTACGTCTAGTATCTTGACACCCAGCATAATCCGCATCTGCATATGAGATTAGTGCAATAGAAGAATCCTTCAGATACCACAGACCACGATTAAGTGTTCCTTTAAGATATCAAAAGATCCTTTTCACAACATGTAAGTGCTTTCGGTAGGCCGAGCCTGATACTGGGCACAAATGCATATAGCAAACTACAAATCAGGCCTGCTAGCAGTCAGATAGAGAAGGGTGTCGATCATTCCACGGTAAAGTTTAGGATCGACAGCTATCCCTTCCTTATCTTCATCTAACTTGGATCGCTCCACCATTGGAGTATCCACGGGGTCACAGTTTTCAAAATGATACTTCTTTAATGATTCAAGAGCAAATTTGGATTGATTAATGAAGATGCCTCTAGGATTCAGAGAAATTTGCAACCCTAAGAAAAATGAAATTTTTCCCATCACTGACATCTTAAAACGTGTGGACATAATTTTCTCAAAATGGTCAGACAATCGTTGATTAGTAGCAGCAAATATTATATCATCAACATAAATTTGTACCAGTATCATGTCGTTGTCCTCCTTGAGAATGAATAATGTTGGGTCCACTTTGCCTTTGGAGAAGCATTTCGAGATGAGATACGATGATAGGAGATCGTACCACGCGCGTGGAGCTTGTTTCAACCCGTAAAGAGCCTTCTTGAGCTTGTACACGTGATTAGGATACTCCGAGTTGACGAATCCATTCGGCTGGCTTACGTAGACATCTTTCCTTAATTCACCATTGAGAAATGCTGTCTTAACATCCATTTGGTAGACGATCATATTCATGTGAGCAGCATAAGCAAGGAATAGTCTAATTGCCTCTAATCGTGCAACAGGAGCAAAGGATTCTTCAAAGTCAATACCCAAAGCTTGTTTGTAACCTCTAGCAACCAATCTAGCTTTGTTCTTCAGCACTCCACCTAACTCATCGAGTTTAACCTTATATACCCACAACAATGTAAGGATTTCAACGTTGCTGGGTAAAGGAACTAATTCCCACACTTCAAGACGTTGAAATTCATTAAGTTCCTCTTGCATGGCTTCAATCCAAGATGATTTAGTCATTGCTTGTTGCCAGTTTTTAGGTTCAGTGTCGGAGAGAAATGCATCAAAGAATATAATGCATGTTCTTGGAGTTGGTGGCGTGTTAAGACTGGTCGATTGATGTCACCAATAATATTGCGGATTGAGTGATCCTTTGTCCATTTTGTATTGTGATTTTCAATCCGTGGTGGTCGGGAGTGAACGATTGCAGGAGCTTCCTCTGAGGTAGACGCACCGTTAGGGTCTACAGGTATTTGTAAACCAAAGAAGGGAAGCTCTTGTAAGTGAGCATATTCCAAATCGTAATCATAGGGATCCTCTTCAACATCATTAGGAACGAGTGCGGGTGATGATTCAGGTGTAGTTTGTGAATTGTTTGGTGATGGGACATCTGGTTCAAGAGTAACAGTAGATGTCTAGGACTGATTTCCATTATCTTGAGCAACAACTTTGGGAAACTGAGCTACTGCTGCAGGTGCTGGAGAATCATTACTAGGTGGATCGAAGAATTCATCAAACATAGGTTGAAATAAATCATCCCACTCGGACCTTGTAGGTGGTATAAATGATAGAGAAGTAGGATTGTTGGGAGTTAATCCGGAACTGATTGTACCGGTTCCCATCTCATGTAATGCGGGTTCAGAGTTGTGTTGCTTAGAAGCCATCGATGTCAGCTCATCAAAATCAGCATCCAAAGTTTCTACTATCTTGCCAAGACGTCGGTTATAAATTTGGTAAGCTTTCTTTGCAGGCGAGTAACCAATGAAAATTCCAATATCAGCCTTCGGTTGAAGTTTGCCCAAATTCTCACTATTTATATTTGGATAACACAGTGCACCGAACACATGAAGAAATGAAATATCGGGTTTGTGTCCATGAAGTAGCTCATATGGAGTTTTACCATGACGTTTACGAATGATGGAGCGGTTTTGGGTATAACATACGGTTGCCACTGCTTCAGCCCATAAGAATAAAGGATCATTCGCATAAATCAACATAGTTCTAGCAGCTTCCATAAGTGTACGGTTACGTCTTTCCATGACACCGTTTTGTTGTGGAGTGCGGGCAACAGAAGTTTCATGTGAAATACCTACCTTTTCATAATAGTCTCGTAGAGTTTGATCAACGAACTCAGTTCTATTATCAGTGCGAATGCGGTGAACAGTAGCATTAAGACGTACTTGGATCATTTTTAAGAAAGTAATAATATACTCTGGTGCTTGATCCTTGGATGCTAAAAATTTTACCCATGTAAACCTTGAGAAATCATCCACCATGACGAGGATGTATTTTCTACCACTCACACTAGCCTTACGCATTAGTCCGCAAAGATCCATATGCAAAAGATACAGTGGTTCTTGGTTGGTGTCTTCAGCTTTAGGTTTGTATGATTTCTTGGTGCTTTTTCCCAAAGAACACGCGGAACATAAATGATCCTTGTCGAACTTATGTTTTGGAAGACCACGAACAAGTTCGTTTTTAGCCAAATGGTTTATAGCATCAAAGTTGAGATGAGATAACCGACGATGCCACAACCTTGACTTGGTCTTAGATGCTTTGGAAAGAAGGCATACAGGAGAGGCGACCATCATGTTTTGAATGGACAGTGTGTAGATATTATCCCCTCGAGAACCCTTTAACAAATCATTTCCTGCAAGATCGCGAATAAAGAAAGTATGTTGTCGAAAAGCCACCTCAAGGTTTGAATCGCAAAATTGTCCCACTGAAATAGATTGTGACCAAGTCCCTCAACATAATAAACCCTTGAAATCGTAACATTCCCAATTTGGTATTCACCATAACCCATGATCTTCACAATACGATCGTTTCCGAATTTAACCGTTCCTAAAAACTTGCTGACGAAATTTCTGAGCATCGAGCGATCTCCGGTCATATGCTTTGAGCATCCAGAGTCCAAGTACCAGAGGATGATTTGGACCACCTGAAAATATCACCAGACAAGGACGATGTATCAAAATCTAGTAGCTCCTCTGTGTTAGCAGGTACAGATATAATTATCTTAGATTTGCTAACCGAAGAATTCTTAGGCTTCCAAACTTGCTTCCTAAATGCCGGCTTAGATTCTAGTTGTCTAAGATCCTGAGGTACTTCTTCACTGGTAGGCACAATAGTGGGGGCAGTCCTAGTTAAAGAACGCTTTTTCCGTTTCTTAGTGCTAGTGTTCCTATTTAAAGGACGCTGAGACCTAACTTCCGAGGATGTGATCCTAGTTAAAGGGAACTTAGTTCCTCTAACACCCCCAATTTACATTGCGCAGCGGAAATACACATTTGGGTGCTAGACACAAGCATCATCACACAAGGTATATTGAACGACTCAAAATAGAGACGTTTACACTAAATATAAACAAGATTTTCATAAAAGGTCTAAAACATAAATTTCATCCCATAAGAGTACTGACACGACACCAGAGTAAAGCGTTTAGTCCCCATGGATCTCGACCAACAACCAACAAGTTTAGTACAGTACATCAACATATAGTAAATTGTTCAACATTAAAAGGTAGAAATAGTTTAGACCAACATTCTTCCAAAAGCCAAGCCACAACCTCCACAGCAAAGCTCCATGCTCCATCACTTCCTATTACCTGAAATACATGCATAAAACGAGTCAACAATAATGTTAAGCGAGTCTATAGGTTTATCAAATCACATTTGAACACAAGAAGAAAATCAATCATAATCATTTATAGTATTGTCGTACACACAATCTATATTCAATGCAGTAATAATAATGATATTATTAAACGAACATTGTATTTAAGCACATGACACCGAACCCTTAACTAAATAGTCACCCACGCCAAATGCCGACATGACTAGAATAAAACCATTGCCCCTCTAGGGTACCAGTTGCTAGAATACCACAATCTTATTCACGTAAAATTATCCTTCCCAGCGGGTTACTCAACGTAATGCCCTGGTCTTAGATAGGGTGGTCAACCCAATAGTACTATCATTAGAATAAGCGGCTATTCCCGACTCACAACATCAAGTCAGAAGATAGTTAATGGCTCATGAATTTAGGGTCTTTAGCAACAAGTTACTCAATACAATGAAATCAACTTTAGGCAACATTCGGGTCCAACAATTACTCATGATTTGTGTTCATTTATTATCAAATAGCATGTATCCCCCCTCGCGGGTATTAAAATCATTAAAAAAAGTAGAAAGCGAGGCTACAGACTCACCTTAGTATAAGAGATCAAGCGAGATGATCGTCGACGATAATGGATGCCTTTCAAACACGAGAACCGCTACCTATCAAATAAGCCGCGTTCGTTAATAATGACTCGAGAAATAAATCATACATAACAACATCAAACTCAAACTCATAAAGTCACGATAAACTCGAGAGAAAACGATATAAATAACTTCTTTATACTTTACTACACACTTACTTTACCATTTTACACTTTTAACAAAGTCCGCCGGTACATACTACATGTACTAGCTTATTTACCCCTTTTAAACTCGTCAACCGTTTAAGAAACGACTCGATAAACTAACTTAATATATATAGAAAGTCCTCTTACATGTTTATCAAATGAAATTACTTTTAAAGTCCTTTACTCGAATCATTTTCAAACTACAAAATCCGGACAGATTTACGTTAATTTTTTATACAACCGTTTTAACTTATTTAAACGACTCCGTTTACAAAACCGACACTCGGGTTTTAAAGTAAACTCAACCTATAAAGTAAACACCTCATTATCAGTAGGTTACATATTTCAAAACATTCATTTAGAGTCCCCGAGATTCGATCCAAATATCGAAAATAACTATTTGTAGTGCCGATACTCGTCTCCCGGTACACGATCATTCAAAACATCATAACTTCACGCTCGTTTGGAGCTAGAAGCTCTACCTTATATTAAATCGAAGCTAATAAAATTATCTACAACCCTAGACTATAATTTAAGCCATTTTCAAAATATAAAAATTCGGATTTTACACTTTACTTACTGTTATAAAATGACCATTAAAATTTTGTACAAAATCAACTTTTTGATCAAAACCAACCATAAAAATGATCATTTCTATACCCTAATATCATCATACATGAACCATAACATCTAAATCATAATCAAAATTAAAACCTTTAGATCAAAATGAAGTTTTTAACAAAGATTCTAGCAAGAACCACCATGGATCATCATAAAAATGCCATGCATGATCATAGCTTCTACCTACCAACATCAAGAAAAAAAAACTTGCTTCCATGTAAGAATTTCTTACACTAATGTGATCCTTGATCAAAAATAAGAATGGGTCTATCCTTGGTTTAGCTTAATTCATCCTAAATCTGTAGTTAAAATTGAAAATGTGTAAGGTTTTGGTGTGGTGGTGGGTTTCGGCAATAGAGATAGAAAAAGAGATGGTGGGTGAAATTTTTGAAGTGAAAATTGGTGATGTGTGTGTTTGTTTATGCTTTATATATAGTGGGGTAGGGACCTTGGTTGCAATTTGGCAATAGTTGTGGCTAAAAATGTAAATAGTTAGCTAAAAAGCGGGAAATAACTATTAGTCAATTTTCAAAATATTTACGGGGCTCGGGTTTCATAAAGATACTTTTAAAAATTTAAAACGTACCTCAAAAATAATAATATCGACTCTCGACTCGACTTAACACGTCATTTAAAATAAAACCTCAAAAATAATAAAAATCATACAACTGAAAATAAAACGTAAAATATTTGGCATCTGATATGAGCAAAAACTCATATCAAGTTATCAACAAATCACCCTAAAACACAAGCAAAAATACCAATTTATCTTGTCAAAACAGTATTATGTGGTATGTTTGTGTTTGTGTACACTTGTGTAGGTAAAAGGATGCATTTTCAAGCAAACAAGGAATAATCAAGCTTAATTTGATGAAAAAGACAAAGAAGGATCAAAAGTGACAAGACTTTAAAGTGCAAGGACCTATCTTGACAATCTGCCAAAGTTGAAGGACCAAAGTGAAAATATGGAAAAGTCAAGATCATAGTCAAACAAGGTCAACATTCAAGTCAACTCATTCAAAGGATCATATTTGCTCAAGAATGAAGTTTGAAGGACCAAAAATGGCAAAGAAATGAAGTTACTAGCCTTAAAATACAATCTGCCAAAGTCAAGGGGTGAATATTGCCATTTTTGGAAAGTTAATGTAAGCTGATCCGTGTGCTAAGCTTTGGGCCAATGAGAAGCCAAGAAAGAGTGGACCTGGATTGCCACATCATGGCAATTAATACCCACTATCGCCGCCAGTCATAAACGAGCAAATCACAACAGTTCAATCCGTGTGCACTCTTTTCAGCCAATAACAAAGTGACACGTAGCATCTTCTTCAACAAAATAAATTGCCAGAATCGGGTTAGAGCTAGAATGGATTTCAAGAGAAGTGCTTAACATCAAACTTGCTCAAAATCAAGAGACGAATCCATTGGTCATAACCAATTAAGCTGAAATCAACTCAATGATAAATCCCTAATTCAAGTTCATAACCTGCAAAATCAATTTACTTCAATTGGACACGTGGAAGCCTGGGATTGGCTCCAACACGTCACCAACCCCAACTACTTCACTTCTCAAGTCTATAAATAGCATGCTTAGCCTTCATTTTTAGTAGTAGTAGAAAAGTGTGAAAACACACACACTTTTATTTTCTTTCACCATTTTTCTAGTTCTTACCTCAACAACTCAAGAGTTTGACACACTCTTGAGTTTGTTAGTTAGTTTGTAACCAAATTACAGTTTTATAACAACTTTCATTCAATAAAATTCAAATTCTCACTTTCCCGCCAATTCTCATTTCCTTCTATACTGTTCATCACCTATTACCTTGATACTCTTGTTGCTGTTTTGAGTTTGTTATGATCATACCTTGATCATAACTGACTTTGTGTAAAGATTGTAGCTGTTTGTTGAATCTAGTCCAAGTTTAAGCAGATTTGATGATTTCAAGCCATTTTTAGCCATGTTGATGATTAGTAGCTGTTTGTTGATTGTTGATTAGTGTTTGTCTAGTGCTAAGGTGGTGGTTAGCACTAGATTAGAGAGCACAACGCTCCTCTACTTCTCAAAGGTTGCTACAATAAGGTGCAAACGCTTCTTGTTTTCAATTCCTCTCAATTGTATATGCCTGCTACATTTCTAGATAACCTTTGTTGATTGCATGATAAAAGTTGATTAGACTGTTCTTGATTTGATTCTAGACTTGTTATAGCTTAAGTGTAGCTTAATCTTCTTATTGATTTGATACTTGTCCTAGTTTTCAGCTTAATTCAGTCACTATAGCTTTGCTATCCTATTTGAGTCCTAGTAGCTTTCAAGTAATTGCAACTAGCTTTCACATACTTCATTTTGGTCACTGAATTTGGTTTGATAAAGCTTTTTACTCAGTTTAAACTTGTACTCAAAAAGACTTCAAAAATTTCCAAAAGTTCAGTTTAAGTGGTGTTTGGCATTAGCTTATGTGTGATAATCAAGTGTAAGAAATTGGTTAATTTTGCTTGATTTTCAGTTACAAAGTCATAACAAGTAGTTTTCAACCTTTTTGCAGTCAATTGTTAAGTCAAAAAGGCAAATGGCAGTTTAAAAAGTTTGGGTCATTTTCAGTCAGTTTTGTTTAGAAAAGTTGTGATTTTAATTTGACTAGCATTTACTTGTTTCTTAATGAAATTCCATCAAACCAACTCTCAATTCTAGGTCATTATATGAAGTTTTAGATTCTAAAAGGATTTTATACAGTATTCAATATTCAACAAGGAATAAGCAAAAATCTAAACCTATAAGCAAATGCATGTTTCTGTAAATGGAATTCTGATTTTTCATATCTCACAATCCTATTCATAAACTAGTCCATTTTCTTTTACAAATTCACTTAGTAAGTGCTCATGGTTTATTTCTGAGAAATTGAGCTTATTGAAAAAGTTTTGGTCAACGCTGGTCAACATAAGCCTATTTTTAGCTTATTTCAGATTCTGGGCTTATTACTAGATGATTTTGAACAGGACTTGATTTCCCATTCATATTTTGAGCTTAATATTCAGTTTCATTACTAAAATTGAGTTGTGCAAGTCTAGATTCCTTTATAGCTTATTTTGTGCTTATTGGAAAGTGCTTATCAGAGTTTTAGCCATTGTTAGCTTATTTCCTCTTACAGGTCTAGCTTATTTTTTATTTTAAGCATTTTGCAAGTGGTTTGAACAATTTTGGTTGAGAAATAAGCTTAAACGAGCTTATTTGTGTTTGAAACCCGTTTTTAGTTAAAAACTTTCAAATATTGCACTTAGGTCCTTAATGTTTTGAACTGGTTTTAAACTTGGCTAAACTTGAATCTTTTTAGGGTTTTCATTAATACAGTCCTTGAACTTTGAAGTTTGTTAAAATTCAGTTAGTTAGTTTTGAATTTGTTAAGAATTGGTTAATTGTTTGCATAGTTTTCAATTTCATTCCTCATAGTTCACTGATTTTACATTTTTAGTCCTTATAGTTGTAAAATTTACATTTTGAATTTTAATTGAATAAATACTTGGTATTTGCACGATGTTTTACATATAAGTAGACAATATTTTTCAGTTTTGCAAGGCATTGTTTGAATTAGCAAATAGAATATCCAAAAAATATTAACAACCAAAAACAGTTAAAAACCCGATATTGTTAGGACTTTCAATTTGACAAGAACTGAGAAAAACGAACTTCATTATACACAATTTCAAATGGCGCCGCTGCCGGTTCTTTGACTTTACGAGAGACTATCGATTGACGGTTTTCATTGGCTTTTGGGATCCGTTCACCTTGTGAACGTTATTTTTACGTATCATAAATAAAAAACAAATAAAAAAATCAAAAATTTAAAACTATATAAAAACTAAAAAATTAACAAAACAATTATTTTCCTAAAGAATTGACAAAACAAATTAAAAAATCCAAAAAGCAATCTTTTTCCTAAGAGATTGCACCCAAAAATATATATTATTGAATTCTCTCGGTTTTTATGTACATATAGTATTTTCTCTTAAAAACTCATACATACAAAAATATTTTCCATATATTATTATAAGTAAATACGTATACGTATAAGAACAACCAATCTACATATTCTCCATAACTATTGCCAAGGCAATACACCGTGTTGAGGGGCGTTCCGGTCCTTGATACGTGTATCGATCAAACAAAATAAAGCAAGAATAGATAAATACTCTCAATAAGCAACAATTCGAAGAATACGAACATTTAAGTGAATAGAAAGGTGATGTGCTATAGAATGACATCTAAGGGTCAATAGGTACTTAAGTGCTTCGCGCCACCTAACCCCTCGTTCACTTGTGAGTATTCTAAGAAGGAAGGCTTCATTGGGGGTCTTTTACCCAAGTAGTACATACATATATATTATTTTCTTGTGGATATTTCATATTGAAACTCGAAGAGGATAATCCTTTTCTCTTCAAAGTCACACGAGAGCTTCTCTCTCATTCCTCGTATTGAGTTGCATGCTCACTCGCGGGCGTGCACAAATACCGATTGGTGTACAACCTCTTCCTCCGAAAAGGAAGAAAAAGAGAAAGAGTAAGACCACCACCGTCCATCAAGCCGATCACGAGAATCGTGCTTTAATTCATCCATAACAAGAAGCCATGGCTGTTGATAATCGTTCTTTGATGGAACGTTTGCAAACCAATGTTCATGGATATGCTAGTGCTATTAGGATTCCCGACATTCCCGCAAATACATTTGAGCTAAAAACGGCTATGATTACCATGGTTTCACAAACACCTTTCTATGGTAACAAGAATGATGATCCTCATGATCACCTTAAGAGATTCCTTGCTCTTTACAATACCGTTAAGCACAATGGAGTTCCACATGATGCTATTAAGTTGATGTTAGTGCCATTTTCACTAGAGGGACAAGCTAAGCATTGGTTAGACACCCAACCACCCGATAGTATCACCACATGGGATGGTTTCACCACTAAGTTTTTGAACAAGTTCTTTCCTCCATCTAAGACCATGGCCTTGAGGAACTTAATTATAGGCTTTCAACAAAAACCTAGTCAATCCTTTAGTGATGCTTGGGAAGAGTATAGAGAGTTATTGAGGCGATGCCCTAACCATGGATTGGATGACGTTCACCAAATAAATAATTTCTATAATGGCCTTAAATCTCACCACCAAGATTCACTCAATGCTTCCGTGGGAGGGAATATTCTTCTTAAATCCATGCAAGAGGCCGTGGACATCATTGAGACTAAAGCAGTGGTTCAAACAAACACTCAATTTGAAGAAAGGGTTCATGTTATCCAAAACACTTCTCAAACACCTTGTGATAACCAATTCCTCAAATATCACCAAGAGATCATTCAACAAATGAATAAAGGTCAACAAGAGATGGTTCAAGCCATTAAGACCATTTCATTGAACAATTCTTCAAATGATGTGAATGCCATTACTCTTTCTTGTGTAACTTGTGGAGGTCCCCATTCTTATGAACAATGTGATAAGGTGCAAGTTTATCAAGGGGAATGCTATGCTTACCAAGACGAACATCGTGAACACTTCAAGACAAATATCAATCCAAATAACCTTTCTTACAAGTCCCAAAATTACCTTACTCCACCGGGATTCCCACCCCAACCACCCACCCAAATTCAACAAAATCCTCCTCAAATTTTACCAAGGAATCATGGGCAAAGACCACCTTACCAAGGGAATAACTATAAGGCACCCAATCATTTTCAACCTCAAGGAAATAACTTCTATCCACCAAACCAAGGATTTAATCCACCTCCTCCATCTTTTCCACAACAAGGTTTTTATCAAGGAAATTTGCAACCTGACCCCATGGATTTGATTCTTCAAAAGCTTACTTCTTATGAGAAACAAATGAAAGATAATCAAGAGGAAAATAACAAGAAATTTGCTCTTATTCAAAACCAAATTATGTATAATCAAAGACCACAAGGGGCTTTACCTTCCAACACACAAACAAATCCAAGGGCAAATGTCAATGCTATTACAACAAGAAGTGGAAAGACAACAAAGGATCCTTCACCTCCTAAACCTCCTATTGTTCCATCCACTTGTGCTCCTACTTGTGACAAGCCTTCTACCTCTACTTCACCACCTCAAAATGCTCCCATTCACTTAAACACACCTTCTCAACCCATTCATACTTCTCCTCTACCTTCCACACCTCCCAATGAATAAGCTAACAAAGACAAATCTTCCACTACAACACCTATTCCACCTACACCAAAACCTACTCTTCCATATCCTTCAAGGTTGAAAAAGGACAAGTTAAAGAACAAGGATGACATCCAAGTCTCCAATTTCTTAAGGATGTTCAAGCAACTCAACATCAACATATCCTTTGCGGAAGCTCTTGCTTATATGCCAAAGTTTGCTAAGATGTTCAAGGATTTACTCTCAAACAAAGAAAAATTGGTTGATTTGCCCAACACATCCCTTAATGAAAATTGTTCCGCCGTGCTACTTAAAACCTTACCAACAAAACTTGGAGATCCGGGGCACTTCTTGATACCTTGTAATTTTCCCGGTGTTGAAAATTACATGGCTTTGGCGGATTTAGGGGCAAGCATTAACCTCATGCCTTTATCGGTTTATAAAAACTCTCTCTTCCCGAGCTCACTCCCACTAGGATAACTCTTGAATTAGCCAACCGAACCATAGCTTACCCCGTAGGTATAGTGGAGGATGTGTTTGTAGGTGTGGATAAGTTTACTTTTCCGGCCGACTTTGTAGTGGTTGATTATGACATGGATCCTAGAGTTCCTTTGATTGTTGGTAGACCGTTTTTGAGAACGGGTCGTACTTTGATAGATGTGGCGGAAGGAGAACTAATTATGAGAGTAGAAGATGAGAGAGTGGTTTTTAAGTTAGGGAAAGTTTGTGATAGGAAAGAGGCTAAAGAGTCTAGACCTTGTGAGACTATTAACATTGTTGATGTGCTAGATGAGGTGTGTGATGAACACTTTCATGATGCGTGCAAGAGTACTAGTGATGAGATGCCCCATGTTGAAACTGTGGCCTCAATTGCTCCCTCTTTAACACCTTTTGGAGAGAGTGATTTCATCTTGGAGGAATTTGAGTCACACTTTCTTGGTGATGATGATTCTCCCATTAATTGGGAAGAAGATATTCTTACGATCCAAAAGTTGCTCAATGAGGACCCTATTCCTTCTCCTATTCCACAAGAAGTTACCATTGAGGAACCTTCCATAGTAAAACCTTCCATAGAGAGTCCACCTCCAATTGAACTTAAGGACCTTCCATCCCACTTAGAGTATGTTTTCTTAGAGGGCAAAGACCAATTACCTGTGATCATTGCTAAAGAGTTGAAAGAGGATGAGAAGGAGCAATTTATTGAAGTCCTTAAGAAACACAAGAAAGCCTTAGCATGGAAAATATCCGACATAAGAGGAATTGATCCACATTTTTGTACACATAAAATCCTTATGGAGGATGACTACAAACCCGCCATTCAAAGTCAAAGAAGAGTTAACCCAAAAATCCATGAGGTCATTAAGAAGGAAGTGATTAAACTCTTAGATGCGGGTATGATTTACCCAATTTCTGACTCTCCATGGGTTAGCCCGGTGCATTAGGTTCCAAAGAAGGGTGGAATCACCGTGGTACCTAATGAGAACAATGAGCTTATTCCTACGAGACTTGTCACCGGTTGGAGAGTTTGTATTGATTATAGTAAACTTAATGAGTCTACTAGGAAAGACCATTTCCCATTACCTTTTATGGATCAAATGCTTGAACGCTTAGCGGGAAATGAGTACTATTGCTTTCTTGATGGCTTTTCGGGTTATTTCCAAATTCCCATTGACCCTAAGGATCAAGAAAAGACCACATTCACTTGTCCCTACGGTACATTTGCTTACAAGAGGATGCCTTTTGGCTTATGTAATGCACCGGGGACGTTTCAAAGGTGCATGATGGCGATTTTCCATGACATGATAGAGCAAACTATGGAGGTTTTTATGGATGATTTTTCCGTCTTTGGAAATTCATTTACCTCATGTCTCACCAATCTTGAGAAAATGCTTAAGCGTTGTGAGGAAACACGTTTAGTGCTTAATTGGGAGAAATGTCACTTTATGGTGAAAGAGGGAATTGTTTTAGGACACAAAATATCCAACAAGGGATTAGAAGTGGATCGAGCTAAAATTGATGTGATTGCTAAGCTTCCCCCACCCACCTCGGTTAAAGGTGTGAGGAGTTTCTTAGGTCATGCGGGATTTTATAGGCGCTTTATACAAGATTTTTCTAAGATAGCTAGACCGATGACTCACCTCTTAGAAAAAGAGGCTCTTTTCATTTTTAACCAAGATTGTTTGGACTCTTAAAGAGAAATTGACTAAGGCTCCCGTTTTGATTTCTCCAAATTGGGAATTACCTTTTGAGCTTATGTGTGACGCTAGTGATTATGCGGTGGAGGCCGTCTTAGAACAAAGAGTGAATAAGCATTTTCAACCTATACACTATGCGAGTAAAACCATGACCGGTGCACAACTTCATTACACTACCACGGAAAAAGAGTTGCTTGCTATAGTATATGCTTTTGAGAAATTTAGACCATACCTTGTGCTATCCAAAACCATAGTGTATACGTATCATTCCGCTCTCAAGTATCTTATGACAAAACAAGATGCTAAGCCTAGGCTTTTGAGATGGGTTTTGTTGCTTCAAGAGTTTAAGATAGAAATTCGTGATAAGAAAGGGGCCGAGAATTCAGCGACGGATCACTTGAGTAGACTTGAGCATCCTTTTCAAGGAGATTTGCCACATCAAGAAATCAATGAATCCTTTCCATTAGAGGAGCTCATGTCTATCTCTTCCCAAGAGGATGCCACTCCTTGGTTTGCGGATATCGCAAACTATCTTGTGGGCAATGTGCTTATTGAGGGTCTTACTTATCAACAAAAGAAAAAATTTCTTAAGGAAGTAAAGTACTACTTTTGGGATGATCCTTATCTTTTTAGGCAATGTGCGGACCAAATCATTAGACGGTGTGTAGATGGGCCCGAGGCATTTAAGATCTTAGAAGCGTGTCATAAAGGACCTACGGGTGGACATTTTGGGCCCAACTATACCGCCAAGAAAGTCTTTGATTCGGGTTACTATTGGCCTTCCATTTACAAAGATGCCCATGAAATGGTGAAATTTTGTGATGTGTGTCAAAGACAAGGAAAAATTACGCAACGTGATGAGATGCCACAAAATTTTATCCAAGAGTGTGAGATATTTGATGTGTGGGGCATTGATTTCATGGGACCTTTTCCATCCTCTAAGGGAAACAAGTATATACTTGTGGCGGTGGATTATGTGTCCAAATGGGTGGAGGCTAAAGCCTTACCTACCAATGATGCTAGAGTTGTTGTGAAGTTTTTGAAACAATTGTTTGCTAGATTTGGTGTACCTCGGGCCATCATAAGTGATCGTGGTACGCACTTTTGTAATGATCAATTCACGAGAGTTATGAAGAAATATGGAGTTAATCATAGACTTTCTACCGCGTATCACCCTCAAACAAATGGTCAATCCGAGGTCACAAATCGTGGTTTAAAGAAAATTTTAGAGAGAACGATGGGAGAGCATCGAGCTTCTTGGTCGGATAAGCTTGATGATACTTTGTGGGCGTTTAGGATGGCTTTTAAAACACCAATTGGTTGTACTCCTTATAGGCTTGTCTATGGAAAAGCGTGCCACCTCCCATTCGAGTTAGAACACAAGGCATCTTGGGCTCTCAAGTGGGCTAACTTTGATTTAAACCAAGCCGGTTCCTATAGGAAAGATCAACTCAATGAGATGGATGAATTGAGAGCCAATGCCTATGAAAATTCTTTGCTTTACAAGGAAAAGACTAAGAAATTGCATGATGCTAAGATCAAGAATCGTGAGTTCAAAGTTGGAGAGTCGGTTCTCCTCTTTAACTCAAGGTTGAAACTTTTTGCGGGCAAGCTTAAGTCGAGATGGTCCGGTCCATTCACTATTGCTCAAGTGTTTCCATATGGAACTACTGAGTTGTCACAACCCGATGGTCCAAATTTTAAAGTGAATGGTCACCGTGTGAAGCATTATTTTGGGGAGGACATTTCCGTTGAAATGGTCCAAGAGATCCCCATTTTCCCCATGAATTAATTCATTGAGGGACGAGTCGAGCTAGAGACTCATTAACTCAAGCATCATATAACTAGGTTTAGAGTTTTGTAGGTTAGAAATAAAGGGATAGACTTGGAGATAAGTGTAGGGGAGACCTTCTTTTGTCTTCATGATTGTTTGTAGGGTTGCTCACTCATTTCATGCTTTGGAGCTTATGGAGGAGGCCCTTGTATCCGGTTCACTTCGTTACTATTGTGATCTTTCATTGACACATTGTGCTTAAACATGAATTCACTAATAGTTGTCCTTTCCTTAACTTGGGATAAGCAAAGTCTATTCATTGTCATAAGTGTAGGGGAAGTTTTTATACTTCCATACTCTTAAACATTGAGGATAATGTTTAGCTTAAGTGTAGGGGGGTCTTCTATCGAAGTGACCTTACCTAGAACTTGTCATTGTCTTTCATGATAACATGGAAAATTGGATTTTCAAACATTTTTCAAATTTTTGATCTACTTTGGCCACCAAAAATAGGCATTCATAATTTTTGCATTAAACATTTTTCACTTGCATATCACATTTGCATTGTCTATATGTCTTCTTTTATTTTGCATCAAAATATATAAAAAGAAAAATATAATAAAACATGGTTTTAACAAATTTAGACTTCTTTGACATATTAGGCCCGCCATGGATATTTTGACTCAACTCGAGTTTGCTTATCTTAGCATTCTCTAGCTAGTATCCTTAACCATGTAGTCCTTCATTTGTCTATTAGGCTAAGCATCCACCAATCTTATTATTTGAGATTTTAAATTTGTGGAGAATGGGAAATGATAGAGTTGAAGCAAGTATAAAAGGGCTAGATAAACTTCATGATAATTATTTGTGGCTAAACCCTTCTCTTCTTAACCTCTATTTTCTTCGCATGTATATAATTGTTAATAAATAATCAAGAACGGTTTTAATTGGTTTGTAGTCTCTTATGCATTTTTGGCTAATCATTCATGGTTGATATAAGTACGTCTTAAGATTCTAAGTTAGAACATTTTATGTGTACTAAACTTATGTCATGCTCAATATTTAGCGGGTGTTTTTCCTTTTATTCTTTTAAACTTTCTTAGTGAGGAATAAAGAAAAATAAGAGCGGCTTATGAAAAAAAATGAGTGGCTAGAAAAAAAAGAATATAAAAGAAAAAAATATATATATATACAAGACTCCCAAGAGGGGCAGTGTGGTGTTAATTAAAGTGACTATTGAGTTCCAATATTACCTTGACGGGTTGCGGGGATTCAATAGATTGCTCCAATCCAATATTACCTTGATGGGTTGCGGGGTTGAAGATCCAAAGTCTCAAAAAGATGGCGGATGTAAATTATTGCGTGAGTTTTATTTTTCTTTCCTTAGCGAGTGTGTAGCTACTTATGAAACCATCACATGAGGATTTTACACATAAGGCGAATGACTTATTATTCTTGAAACGGACTTGTATTAATTGTGAGCGGTTTTTCAAGTAATGGATGAGAGGATTACTTAGGATTAAAACCGTGCTTCCTTATTTTCGGATTTTGCACTTCTTATACTTCACACTTGAATAAATGACAAATTTTCCCACAAGAAATTTGCTCAAATAATAACCGGTTCCACATTTAATTGTCATGAATAAGTTGATGCACTTTTTACTTGTGAATGCAATGATCCCATTTTTAAGCTTGGTATGGGGAAAGTGAAACTTGAGGGTGATAAATGTCCATGGTACCCAAGCCCTAATCAAAGTCATTGAATTCTTTATGAGTTATTTCCATCAAAACCATTTCAAGAAAAACCAAAAAGACATAGATAGAACTGTATTTTTTTCATTGCATTGTTAAAAATCAAAATCATGCATCATGTAGTTTAGAGTAGTGTAGATGAATTCCATATGGCCAAGGTGGATTAATTATGAGGAGAATGTAAATTTGTGCTTTAAAATATATAGAATTGCATGAGGACATGACAATGTTCAAGTGTAGGGGATTTGATATGAGCAAAAACTCATATCAATTTATCAACAAATCACCCTAAAACACAAGCAAAAATACCAATTTATCTTGTCAAAACAGTATTATGTGGTATGTTTGTGTTTGTGTACCCTTGTGTAGGTAAAAGGATGCATTTTCAAGCAAACAAGGAATAATCAAGCTTAATTTGATGAAAAAGACAAAGAAGGATCAAAAGTGACAAGACTTTGAAGTGCAAGGACCTATCTTGACAATCTGCCAAAGTTGAAGGACCAAAGTGCAAATATGGAAAAGTCAAGATCATAGTCAAACAAGGTCAACATTCAAGTCAACTCAGTCATGGGATCATATTTGCTCAAGAATGAAGTTTGAAGGACCAAAAATGGCAAAGAAATGAAGTTACTAGCCTTAAAATACAATCTGCCAAAGTCAAGGGGTGAATATTGCCATTTTTGGAAATTAATGTAAGCTGATCCGTGTGCTAAGCTTTGGGCCAATGAGAAGCCAAGAAAGAGTGGACCTGGATTGCCACATCATGGCAATTAATACCTACTATCGCCGCCAGTCATAAATGAGCAAATCACAACAGTTCAATCCGTGTGCACTCTTTTCAGCCAATAACAAAGTGACACGTAGCATCTTCTTCAACAAAATAAATTGCCAGAATCGGGTTAGAGCTAGAATGGATTTCAAGAGAAGTGCTTAACATCAAACTTGCTCAAAATCAAGAGACGAATCCATTGGTCATAACCAATTAAGCTGAAATCAACTCAATGATAAATACCCAATTCAAGTTCATAACCTGCAAAATCAATTGACTTTAATTGGACACGTGGAAGCCTGGGATTGGCTCCAACACGTCACCAACCCCAACTACTTCACTTCTCAAATCTATAAATAGCATGCTTAGCCTTCATTTTCAATAGTAGTAGAAAAGTGTGAAAACACACACACTTTTATTTTCTTTCACCATTTTTCTAGTTCTTACCTCAACAACTCA
The DNA here is from genome assembly GCA_025667525.1 of Glebionis coronaria. NCBI lineage: Eukaryota > Viridiplantae > Streptophyta > Magnoliopsida > Asterales > Asteraceae > Glebionis > Glebionis coronaria. The sequence continues at coordinate 178,718 of JANFOE010000919.1, forward strand.
AGAGTTTGACACACTCTTGAGTTTGTTAGTTAGTTTGTAACCAAATTACAGTTTTGTAACAACTTTCATTCAATAAAATTCAAATTCTCATTTTCCCGCCAATTCTCATTTCCTTCTATACTATTCATAACCTATTACCTTGATACTCTTGTTGCTGTTTTGAGTTTGTTATGATCATACCTTGATCATAACTGACTTTGTGTGAAGATTGTAGCTGTTTGTTGAATCTAGTCCAAGTTTAAGCAGATTTGATGATTTCAAGCCATTTTTAGCCATGTTGATGATTAGTAGCTGTTTGTTGATTGTTGATTAGTGTTTGTCTAGTGCTAAGGTGGTGGTTAGCACTAGATTAGAGAGCACAGCGCTCCTCTACTTCTCAAAGGTTGCTACAATAAGGTGCAAACGCTTCTTGTTTTCAATTCCTCTAAATTGTATATGCCTGCTACATTTCTAGATAACCTTTGTTGATTGCATGATAAAAGTTGATTAGACTGTTCTTGATTTGATTCTAGACTTGTTATAGCTTAAGTGTAGCTTAATCTGCTTATTGATTTGATACTTGTCCTAGTTTTCAGCTTAATTCAGTCACTATAGCTTTGCTATCCTATTTGAGTCCTAGTAGCTTTCAAGTAATTGCAACTAGCTTTCACATACTTCATTTTGGTCACTGAATTTGGTTTGATAAAGCTTTTTACTCAGTTTAAACTTGTACTCAAAAAGACTTCACAAATTTCCAAAAGTTCAGTTTAAGTGGTGTTTGGCATTAGCTTATGTGTGATAATCAAGTGTAAGAAATTGGTTAAAATTGCTTGATTTTCAGTTACGAAGTCATGACAAGTAGTTTTCAACCTTTTTGCAGTCAATTGTTAAGTCAAAAAGGCAAATGGCAGTTTAAAAAGTTTGGGTCATTTTCAGTCAGTTTTGTTTAGAAAAGTTGTGATTTTAATTTTACTAGCATTTACTTGTTTCTTAATGAAATTCCATCAAACCAGCTCTCAATTCTAGGTCATAATATGAAGTTTTAGATTCTAAAAGGATTTTATACAGTATTCAGTATTCAGCAAGGAATAAGCAAAAATCTAAACCTATAAGCAAATGCATGTTTCTGTAAATGGAATTCTGATTTTTCATATCTCACAATCCTATTCATAAACTAGTCCATTTTCTTTTACAAATTCACTTAGTAAGTGCTCATGGTTGATTTCTGAGAAATTGAGCTTATTGAAAAAGTTTTAGTCAACGCTGGTCAACATAAGCCTATTTTTAGCTTATTTCAGATTTTGGGCTTATTACTGGATGATTTTGAACAAGACTTGATTTCCCATTCATATTTTGAGCTTAATAATCAGTTTCATTACTAAAATTGAGTTGTGCAAGTCTAGATTCCTTTATAGCTTATTTTGTGCTTATTGGAAAGTGCTTATCAGAGTTTTAGCCATTGTTAGCTTATTTCCTCTTACAGTTCTAGCTTATTTTTGATTTTAAGCATTTTGCAAGTGGTTTGAACAATTTTGGTTGAGAAATAAGCTTAAACGAGCTTATTTGTGTTTGAAACCCGTTTTTAGTTAAAAACTTTCAAATATTGCACTTAGGTCCTTAATGTTTTGAACTGGTTTTAAACTTGGCTAAACTTGAATCTTTTTAGGGTTTTCATTAATACAGTCCTTGAACTTTGAAGTTTGTTAAAATTCAGTTAGTTAGTTTTGAATTTGTTAAGAATTGGTTAATTGTTTGCATAGTTTTCAATTTCATTCCTCATAGTTCACTGATTTTACATTTTTAGTCCTTATAGTTGTAAAATTTACATTTTGAATTTTAATTGAATAAATACTTGGTATTTGCACGATGTTTTACATATAAGTAGACAATATTTTTCAGTTTTGCAAGGCATTGTTTGAATTATCAAATAGAATATCCAAAAAATATTAACAACCAAAAACAGTTAAAAACCCGATATTGTTAGGACTTTCAATTTGACAAGAACTGAGAAAAACGAACTTCATTATACACAATTTCAGCATCCATCGACATCACGCTTGCTAATACTCCTTATACTTAATAAATATTAAATATAGACCTTCCAACATCGGTTTAAACTTAAACCTCCAAAAATAAATATCGTTCAAACTCATCCAAAAATTTCAAAAATAATCGTAAAATAAGATTAAGCAATGACCTCGGTTTTGGGTTGTCACATTCCCCCCCCCCCCCCCTTCTTAAAAGAAGCGACGTCCGCGGCGCTTAATCCTTCCTAAACAAATGAGGATACTTGTCCTTAAAGAAATCCTCACGTTCCCACGTAAACTCTGGCCCACGTCTGGAGTTCCATCTCACCTTCACAATCGGAATTATACTATGCTTCAACTTCTTAACTTCCCTATCCATTATTTCTACAGGTTCCTCTATAAAATGCAACTTATCATCAAGTTGAATTTCCTCCAATGGAATCACCACATCCCTTTCAGCTAAACACTTCTTCAAATTAGACACATGAAAAGTATTATGAATAGCCTTAAGCTCATCAGGAAATTCTAACTTATAAGCCACCAATCCAATCCTTTGGATAATCTTAAATGGTCCAATATATCTCAGGCTCAACTTTCCTCTCTTTCCAAAACGAATTACTCCTTTCCATGGAGATACTTTCAACATAACCATGTCTCCTACTTCAACCTCCAACGGTTTCCTTCTGTTATCAGCATAACTCTTTTGTCTACTTCGGACAGATAACAAACGCTTCTTAATTTGCACAATCTTTTCAGTCGTCTCAAATATCATTTCCGGCCCAATCAATTGACTTTCTCCTACCTCACTCCAACACACTGGTGATCTACACTTACGTCCATACAAAGCTTCAAATGGAGCGGCTTTAATACTAGCATGATAACTATTATTGTACGAAAATTCAACCAATGGAAAATGCTTATCCCAACCATTTCCAAAATCAATCACACATGCACGAAGCATATCCTTTAACGTTTGAATCGTTCTTTCACTTTGTCCATCAGTTTCCGGATGATATGTTGTACTCAAACATAACTCCGTTCCCATTCTTTCTGCACAGACTTCCAAAATTCTGAAGTAAACTTACTATCACGATCAGAAATTATCGACAAATGCACACCATGTCGACAAACAATCTCCTTCACATACACTGTTGTTAACCTTTCCATACTATCTATCTTCTTTATTGGCAAAAAGTGAGCAAACTTAGTCAATCTATCTACAATTACCTATATCATATCACAACCATTTGCAGTCCTTGGAAAACCTGTCACAAAATCCATTGTAATCTTCTCCCATTTCCACTCAGGAATCTCAGGTTGCACTAATAATCCAAACGGTTTCTTATGTTCATCCTTCACCTTCGCACAAGTTAAACACCTATTAACATACTGTGCTATATCTGCCTTCATATTCGGCCACCAATAAACTTTCTTAAGATCTTGATACATCTTGTCCGATCCAGGATGTATTGAATACTTCGACTTATGAGATTCATTCATCACCAAATCTCGCACCCCTAACGAATCTTCCTCAGACGGACACAACGGTAACCAAATCCTACTCTTAAAATACCTCAATCCATTCGACCTCACTTCAAACAAAGGTTTTAACATTCTACCCAAATTTTCTGCCACAACATTCTCTTCCTTCAAACCATTAGTTTGGGCTTTCAATATCGCTTCTGTCAAATCAACACTTTCCAACATCGTCAAAGCTCTAACTCTTATAGACTTATCTCTTTCCTTTCTACTAAGTGCATCAGCTACCACATTCGCTTTACCAGGATGGTAACGAATCTCGCAGTCATAATCACTCAGCAACTCAACCCATCTCCTTTGCCTCATATTCAATTCCTTTTGATCCAAAATATATTGCAAACTCTTATGATCCATGAAAACCACACACTTAGTTCCATAGAAGTAGTATCTCCATAGCTTCAAAGCAAAAATAACAGCCCTAAGTTCTAAATCATGCGTAGTGTAATTCTCTTCATGCTTCCTTAATTGTCTCGATGCATACGCTATTGCTTTCTCCCTTTGCATCAATACAGCTCCAAATCCTTTATGAGACGCGTCACAGTACACTACAAAATCCTCGAATCCTTCTGGCAAAGACAATATCAGCGCATAACACAACTTATCCTTCAACATACTAAATGCAGATTCCTCTTCCAATCCCCATTCAAACACTCAATTCTTTTCCGTAAGCTTAGTCAACGGCTTAGCAATTAACGAAAACTTCTCAATAAACCTTCTATAATACCCAGCCAAACCAAGAAATTGGCGAACTTCAGTCGGCGTCTTCGACACTGACCAATCCTTAATTGCCTCAATCTTAGCAGGATCCACACGAACACCTTCACTATCAATCACGTGCCCCAAAAATTGCACTGATTTCAACCAAAATTCACACTTAGAGAATTTCGCATACAGCTTCTCCTTCTTCAACAATTCCAAAATTGTTCTCAAATGCTTATCATGTTCCTCTTCACTCTTGGAATAAATGAGAATAACATCAATGAATACGATAACAAACTCATCCAAATATGGCTTACATACACGATTCATCAAATCCATAAATACAGCAGGCGCATTTGTTAACCCAAAAGGCATCACTTGAAATTCGAAATGTCCATATCGAATACGGAAAGCTGTTATAGGAATATCTTCTTCCCTAACTCTCAGTTGATGATACCCAGACCTCAAATCGATCTTCGAGTATACACATGACCCTTGCAACTGATCAAACAAATCATCAATCCTCGGCAGTGGATACCGATTCTTGACAGTCAATTTGTTAAGCTCTATGTAATCTATACACATTCTAAAAGAACCATCTTTCTTCCGAACAAACAAAACAGGCGCACCCCACGGTGACGAACTTGGTCTAATAAATCCCTTATCCATCAATTCCTTCAATTGATCAGATAATCTTTCATCTCAGATGGAGCTAAACGATACGGTGCACGAGAAACAGGAGCAGCACCCGGCACTAAATCGATACGAAACTCCACTTCACAATGCGGCGGTAATCCTGGCAATTCCTCAGGGAAAACCTCAGGATACTCTCTAATCACAGGCACATCCTCCAATTTCCTTTCATTCACACCATCATTACTTATCTGTGCAAGAAACACATCACAACCTGCTTCTATATACCTCATCATCTTTAAACAAGAAACAACTCTCAAACAAGAAGTACATTCATCTCCTTTCACAGTCAATACCCTATTCCTTTGCGGTATCTAAACTAATCTTTCTCCACAAACAATTACTGCACCATTACCTACTAACCAATCCATTCCAACAATCACGTCAAAAGATCCTAATTCTATGCGCATCAAATCAATACTAAACACATAATTACCTAACTTCAAGGAACAACCTTTCAGTATAGAACTAGTGCTTACAACCTTACCATCAGCTAACTCCACATTATAACTAGTTGTCAATCTCACTGGTTCTCTATCAAATAGCTGACAGAATCTAACATCTAGGAAACTTCTATCGGATCCAGAATCAAATAACACACTAGCATAACAAGCATCAAGAAAGAACGTACCAGTCACCACATTCGGCCCTTGAGGTTTGTCAGCATCTCCCACGACATAGGCTGGAGCAGCAATCCCAACAGCAACAACAGCAACATTGCCTCCCTGTCGTATGCCAACCCCCGGACAGTTCCCTTGCTTATGTCCACGGCCTCCACATCCAGAACAGTAAACTACCTTAACAACATTAGCCCCAGTGGCTACACCCTTATTTCTACAATCTGCCATCTTATGTCCGGCCTTCCCACACTTGTTGCAAGCAGGTGGACAATTTCCAACATGATACAGATTACACCGACCACACTTCGGATTCACCTTGTTACCTTGATTTCCTGTGGCAGCACGAACACCATCATTCCTTCTCAAATTGTATTGCTGATTCCTATTCGGTCCTTGGTTATTGTTATTACGATAACCACCTCGATTCTGCCCTTGGCTTGAGTGTGCAGCTTCCCACTTTCTCTTATTCCCTTCAGCAATACTATCCTTTCGATCCGGCAGCTTTACATCCATTAAAGCATGAGCCATTTGAACAGCTTCATCAAATGACTTAGGTTTCGATGAAGTAGTTTCTCCCTTGATATTACTAGATAAACCCCTGATATACTGCTTCATCTTCTTACGGTCATCAACAAACGCATCAGGACACAACAAACATAAATTAGAAAATCTCCTTGTATAAGCTACAATATCATTGTTCCTCAGGACCAAATGCCTCAATTCATCTTCCAACTGACCTAACTCTTCCTCAGGACAAAACTTAGCAATCAACAGTCCCTTGGTCACAGTCCATGTTCTAGCATTAGCTTCAACCAATCCCACAGTAGCTACTTGACTATTCCACCAACTCAACGCATCATCCTGACAAGTAGCTGCAGCAAATTTCACCTTACTAGCTTATGAACATCCACTGATTTCAAAAGTACTTTCGATCTTTTCAATCCACCTTCTTAATTCCAATGCACCACCAGTACCACGAAATTGGTTAGGTCCACATTTCATGAAACTAGCATAAGAACATTCCTTCTGAACCTGCTGGACAGCAACATTACCTCCAACTTGTCCCGCAGCATTTCCTTCTACTTGTTCATCAGCATTACCTCTAACCTAATTTCCAGCATTCCCTCCAACCTGACCAGCAGCATTCCTATTCTCAGCCTCTTGGTTCCTCGCAGCACGTTCAGCTTCTAAAGCTCTAGCAATAGCTTGCTCAATCATGGTATTAACAGTAGCAGTCGTCAATTTAGGCGGCATGTTTACAGGAAACTAACCAAACAATAATTTAGTAAAGTCAGAAAAATGCCTCCCAACTCCTTCCTGTAACCATAACAGAAAAAGAACAAGTAAGTATTCATATCAAGATAAGAAGAAGGATTTCTCTATCAAGATGTAACATGGATACTACATGCACCAACAACATAATTCACAATGAATCATTAACCAATCACACAAAAGAACTAATAAGACAAATCATAAGTCATGAAGGTAATTTTGGATTGCTTTGGAAAATCTCCACAAAATTGTGACAAGTAATGTCACTACAATCCTTCATCACAACAAACTTAAAAGTCATTAAGTTTCATCACAAACTAGAGTACGAGTCTACATAAGCTCTATTACAACAAGGCTAAATAAAAACCACATAAAGAACTAAACATCAGATCCCCGCAACTTCTTGTACATCGGCTCGTCATCACTGCTGCTATCATCATCATCAGACTCTTCCTTCACTTTTTCCTTCCCCTTACGACTACTTCCTTCACTTGGCTTCACCAACACTCGAGCTTCAACCTGATTCGGCACATCACGAATCACAACACCTTGACTAGGAAAAGATCTCATCGGCAAACCCCATGCACTCAACCTTGCATTCCTTTATTGCTCCCTACGCAACCTTTCAACTTTCCCACTCAAATTCAACATCATAGATCTTAATCTAACAACCTCATCCATTTCCCTTGCCCTAACAAACTCTGATCTCCTCACACTACCAACAAACCTGTCAAACTTTTTCTCATTCTGCTCAAACCTCCTAATCACACGAGTCTCAACCAAATACCTTTCAAACAAAGACCTATCAAACTTCTTAAGAAACCAGAAAATATCATCATAAGACCTAGGACCTGGACAATAAACCTTAGGAATACCATCATGAATAGATCGAGCACTAGCATCCCTACTCGACTCAACAGGAACATCACCCCTAGCAAATGAAATTCCTGGCAAACTACTAATATAAGCATCACAGGTAGGAGTCGAAAAACGAACAACAGGTCGTTGACAATCTGGAACAGTCTGTGGCACAACATTGACCCTTGGAACATAACTACCTTGAATCAACTAAGGCTCTGTCTGACCATCTACAGTAAGTGGAATCCCATCATCTAAAAACTTAAAAGGCTCCTCATCGTCACTAGCACCAAAGTTATCTACTTCCTCACCATCCACTACATTAGTCATATCAATCCATCCATCCTCACGAGGTAAACAAGCCATTTTCTACAATTATAAGGGTTCAAGGATACTTAAGGTCATCGTTAATAAAATAATAATTAGTATGCAATGCTCATGCAAATGTCATACATTATCCATGCTATGCAACACAATGCAAATGATGTTTATGCAATGCTTGCAATAAAAACAAATATGATACTGACAAGCACTCAGCGTACTTTCAATAATTCCAATACAATATCGTAGTATTTACTTAATAAATACTCGGGAAATCATTTCAGTTATGAGGGATACATCTACAATGCAAAACAAAACTAAAAGTGATCTTACCGGAGCGTTACAGAGGAGTTGTGTGCTTTTGAAGAATAAATACTTTCAACACCAAAGTTATAGTTTAGGACAATTTTCAAAATCGACCCAGTTCTCTATAACTTGCAGCTCTGATTACCAATATCTAACACCCCCAATTTACATTGCAGCGGAAATACACAATTGGGTGCTAGACACAAGCATCATCACACAAGGTATATTGAACGACTCAAAATAGAGACGTTTACACAAAATATAAACATGATTTTCATAAAAGGTCTAAAACATAAATTTCATCCCATAAGAGTACTGACACGACACCAGAGTAAAGCGTTTAGTCCCCATGGATCTCGACCAACAACCAACAAGTTTAGTACAGTACATCAACATATAGTAAATTGTTCAACATTAAAAGGTAGAAACAGTTTAGACCAACATTCTTCCAAAAGTCAAGCCACAACCTCCACAGCAAAGCTCCATGCTCCATCACTTCCTATTACCTGAAATACATGCATAAAACGAGTCAACAATAATGTTGAGAGAGTCTATAGGTTTATCAAATCACATTTGAACACAAGAAGAAAATCAATCATAATCATTTATAGAATTGTCGTACACACAATCTATATTCAAAGCAGTAATAATAATGATATTATTAAACGAACATTGTATTTAAGCTCATGACACCAACCCCTTAACCAAATAGTCACCCACGCCAAATGCCGGCATGACTAGAATAAAACCATTGCCCCTCTAGGGTATCAGTTGCTAGAATACCACAATCTTATTCACGTAAAATTATCCTTCCCAGCCGGTTACTCAACGTAATGCCCTGGTCTCAGATAGGGTGGTCAACCCATTAGTACTATCATTAGAATAAGCGGCTATTCCCGACTCACAACATCAAGTCAGAAGATAGTTAACGGCTCATGAATTTAGGGTCTTTGGCAACAAGTTACTCAATACAATGAAATCAACTTTAGGCAACATTCTGGTCCAGCAATTACTCATGACTTGTGCTCATTTATTTTCAAATAGGATGTATCCCCCCTCGCGGGTAATAAAATCATTAAAACAAGTAGAAAGCGAGGCTACAGACTCACCTTAGTATAAGAGATCTAGCGAGGTGATCGTCGACGATAATGGATGCCTTTCAAACACGAGAACCGCTACCTATCAAATAAGGCGCGTTCGTTAATAATGACTCGAGAAATAAATCATACATAACAACATCAAACTCAAACTCATAAAGTCACGATAAACTCGAGAGAAAACGATATAAATAACTTCTTTATACTTTACTACACACTTACTTTACCATTTTACACTTTTAACAAAGTCCGCCGGTACATACTACATGTACTAGCTTATTTACCCCTTTTAAACTCGTCAACCGTTTATGAAACGACTCGATAAACTAACTTACTATATATAGAAAGTCCTCTTACAATTTTATCAAATGAAATTACTTTTAAAGTCCTTTACTCGACTCATTTTCAAACTACAAAATCCGGACAGATTTACGTTAATTTTTCATACAACCGTTTTAACTTATTTAAACGACTCCGTTTACAAAACTGACACTCGGGTTTTAAAGTAAAATCAACCTATAAAGTAAACACCTCATTATCAGTAGGTTACATATTTCAAAACATCCATTTAGAGTCCCCGAGATTCGATCCAAATACCGACAACAACTATTTTTAGTGTCGATACTCGTCTCCCGGTACACGATCATTCAAAACATCATAACTTCGCGCTCGTTTAGAGCTAGAAGCTCTACCTTATATCAAATCGAAGCAAATAAAATTATCTACAACCCTAGGCTATAAGTTAAGCCTTTTTCAAAACATAAAAATTCGGATTTTACACTTTACTTACTGTTATAAAACGATCATTAAAATTTTATACAAAATCAACTTTTTGATCAAAATCAACCATAAAAATGATCATTTCTATACCCTAATATCATCATACATGAACCATAACATCTAAATCATAATCAAAATTAAAACCTTTAGATCAAAATGAAGTTTTTAACAAAGATTCTAGCAAGAACCAACATTGATCATCATAAAAATGCCATGCATGATCATAGCTTCTACCTACCAACATCAAGAAAAAAAACTTGCTTGCATGTAAGAATTTCTTACACCAATGTGATCCTTGATCAAAAATAATAATGGGACTATCCTTGGTTTAGCTTAATTCATCCTAAATCTTGAGTTAAAATTGAAAATGTGTAAGGTTTTGGTGTGGTGGTGGGTTTCAGCAATAGAGAGAGAAAAAGAGATGGTGGGTGAAATTTTTGAAGTGAAAATTGGTGATGTGTGATACAATGATTTTCAATGGGTTCTAGATTCTCTCGATATCCTCTCGAATTGATTACAGCTCTAAGTGGAATGATTGTTCTTGGTTACTAAGAAGGGGGGTTGGTTTTCTAATCTACTAAAAGGTTTAAATGCATTAACATGAAAACTTAAATCAAAAGAAATTAATTTAATAACAATTAATAAAACTAGAATTAAAATTAAAATATAAATATAAAATGAAGAAACAGTAAGTAACACTTAAAAATGCTCAAAAGAAAATTGATTCGGAAGTTGACCTTGATTCGGAAGTTCACCCGGAACTTGGTTCGGAACTGTTGATCCGGAACCTCGTTCGGAACTTTACTCGGAAGAATTGATTCGGAACTTTGGTCGGAACTTTAATCCGGAAGTTGGTTCGGAAGTTAGTCCGGAACTTTCGTTCGGAAGTTTATCCGGAACTTTCGTTCGGAAGTTTATCCGGAACTTGGTTCGGAAGTTGATCCGGAAGATTTGGCTCGGAAGTCTATTCGGAACTTTCAAACTGATTCGGAACTTTTGAAAAACATTTCATTCAGAACTTTTTAACATAAATTGATTCGGAACTTTTAAAACTTATTCGGAACTTTTGAAAAACACTTTCATTCGGATCTTCTTACGCTCATTCGGAACTTTTTGTTCATCCGGAACTTTTTGTTCATCCGGAACCTGGGAAATACTCAAGAACAGTAGCAGTGTGAGGGGAATTCCTTATATAGGTGTTCCCTTTGGTTGGTGAGTGGGCTTTCTCCCGTTCTTCTTGTCTTCTCGTCTTTTCAGAAAAGTTGACGTTTTCGATTCTGATTCGGGATTTGTCGTCGATTAAATTCAACTCGTCTTTTAATTTATTCGTTTAATAGACTTGAGTTTCTTCGACTTATGTAAATCTTCCATCTTTGGTCCTTTTCTTCGATAAATCTTCGATTAGGCCCAGTGACTTTAAATCTTTTGCATCTCTTGGACGATAGACTTTGTCTTGAGTTTTTTTCTTCCATAAAACCCGTGCAATCCCATGTTTTCTTCAATATTCATCCGGTTGGCTCTGAAAACACAATAAACACAAAAACCACGCATAATTCCAAACAAATTATATTAAATACGTGTTTTGGTCTCGTTTTAGTAAGAAATAAGTGGTAAAAGGATGGGTGTTTAGACACCTATCAAATCCCCTACACTTAACCATTGCCATGCCCTCATGCAATGCTTAGTGATAAAGCAATTTTACACTTTTCTCATAATCAATCAACCTTGGCCTTATTGAAATACTACTAAACAAAAATTAAGTACTAAAAGAATTTAACTTTAAAGGTAACAAAAGGATAGAAAACCATTTTCACTTGAAAATAGCTATATGGAAATAACTTGCAAAGAGATCAAGGACTTACATTAGGGCTTTGGTGCTGCGAAAATTTATCACCCTCAAGTTTCACGTTCCCCAAACTAAGCTTAAAAACGAGATCATTGTTATTATAAGTTAGCAAATCAAACACTTACACACATGGCTTAATTATATGCTTAAACTCCCTTATTCCTAGGTGTATCTCTTATATTTTATTTTTGTCTTAGAATGATCATGAAGATGCATTTTTGGACTTATTTCGATAGTTTATTAGGCTGAAAGCAAAGTAAGACGATTTGATCAATAGTTAGCTAAAGGACAAAATCTCTTAAAACTACTTCTCGGGATATCAAAAAGTTCATATCTTGGCATAACTCGGTTCACGATTTGAGACCTTTCTCGGGCCGATATTTGGCATGTACTTCATACTTCATATATTGAGAGACGTGCTTGAGATAATGGTCTTCTCATCGTTAATAGAGTTTCTTCCCTTTGGAGACTTTTGAGGGGTACTCCAACTTTGTTGACCACGACTTCATGATTATTTCTTCAATCTCTAATTGGGATTTTGAGATACAACGATCCGCCTCCTTTTCGGACTTGGATCTATTTATCCTCATACCTTGTTAGGGTCTTTTCGGATAGACTTCTCCATGATCTTTATGAGAGTTGATTGCTTTTCGTCGTGAGTCTTGATCCTTCATATTGATCTTGGGAATAATGCTTTTCACATCACTTTGGATCTTTAGCAATAAAATGGAATGCTCATACCTTGTTAGGGCCTTTTCGGACTCGCCAATCTTCGCGCCCCGCTTCATAAGTTATGCCTTGGCTATGAACTCTTATCATTACCGAGCAACTTTTAAACGATCTTGGGCTAGAAGCTAAGTAACTTTTCAAATCGTACGACCTTACTTATTGTAGATAATTTATTAGCAAGTGATGGGAGAATAGGCAAATAATTACACCAAGTGAGCTTGTGCAAGAATACCAACTTATAATTGACTCTATCATTTCTCTTCCTCCACAATTTAAAATCTCAAGTAATGAGACTCGTGGATGCTTAGCCTAATAAACCAATTAAGGTCTACATGGTTAAGGATACTAGCTAGAATAAACTTGGATAAGTCTATTCGGGTTGATTCAAAATAAACGCAACGGGCCTAATATGTCAAAGACTTCTAAACTAGCTATACCACTTTATTAATATTTTTGACTTTATTGCGGGATATATACATATGAAAGCAACGATAAAAAATTAAAATTACGACTAAATGGCCAAAGTTAATAAAAAAATTGAAAAATGTTGAAAAATATGATTTTCCGGTTAAATGAAGGCATTTTTATGGAAAAGTCCACTTAAAACTTTGATAGAAGTCCCCCTACACTTAAGATAAACATTGTCCTCAATGTTTAAGCATGTGGGAAAAGTCTCCCCTACACTTATGACATTGTGCACGTTGGTTAACTCAAGTTAAGGAAGAGACGACTAAAGTGATCAATTTCAAATGTGAGTATGAAGAAAATTGAATCACGATAGTTGAGAGATAGAACCGGATTTCGGATAACCGTGCTCTTCGAAGGTTCCAAGAGTGCATTCATCCCTGTAATCACATCACCAAACAAATACAAACACTGATAGAGGTCCCCCTACACTTAGGAGGTTAAACGGAAAAGGGTAGATACTCGGGTTGCCTCCCGAGGAGCGCTTGTTTTTTATAACCGAGTCACGAGCCTGACTCGACCCAAAATTAGTTCATGGGGAACATGGTGAGGGATGGAATCATCTCCTGAGAGATGTCCTCACCAAAGTACAACTTCACTCGTTGGCCATTCACCTTGAAATTAGGTCCATTAGGTTGAGCGAGTTCGAGAGTACCATATGGAAAAATTTGGGCAATGGTGAATGGGCCGGACCAACGAGATTTTAGCTTGCCCGAAAAGATTTTCAGCCGAGAGTTAAAGAGTAAAACTTTGTCTCTAACATGGAACTCTCGGTTCTTAATCTTAGAGTCGTGAATGAGCTTAGTCTTTTCCTTATAGATCAAAGAATTTTCATAAGCCTCATTACGGAGTTCATTCAGCTCATTGAGTTGGATCTTGCGTAGGTCACCGGCTTTGTTGATATCAAAATTAGCCCACTTCAAGGCCCAGTAAGCCTTGTGCTCCAACTCAATAGGGAGGTGGCATGCTTTCCCGTACACGAGACGATATGGTGTACAACCAATCGGAGTCTTATAGGCGGTACGGAAAGCCCACAAAGCATCATCAAGTTTATCAGCCCATGAGGCACGATGCTCTCCCACGGTTCTTTCCAGAATTCGCTTTAATCCTCGGTTGGATATTTCAGCGTGGCCATTAGTTTGTGGGTGGTAGGCGGTGGAAAGACGATGATTTACACCATACTTAGCCATGACTCTTGCAAATTGGTCATTGCAAAAATGAGTCCCGCGATCACTAATAATGGCACGAGGCACACCGAATCTAGCGAATAGCGATTTCAGAAAGTTACAAACCACCCTTGCGTCATTAGTAGGTAAAGCTTTAGCTTCAACCCACTTGGAAACGTAGTCAACGGCTACAAGGATGTATTTGTTTCCTTTAGAGGAAAGGAATGGCCCCATAAAGTCGATACCCCAAACATCAAAGATTTCACATTCTTGAATGAAATTCTGAGGCATCTCGTCTTTATGTGTGATCTTGCCTTGTTTTTGACAAGCATCACATCGTTTAACCATATCGTGAGCGTCACGATAGATGGTGGGCCAATAAAATCCCGAATCAAACACTTTTTTGGCGGTGTAGTTGGGACCAAAGTGACCACCGGTGGGTCCTTTGTGGCAAGCATCAAGGATTTCCAAAGCTGCCGGTCCATCAACACATCAGCGAATAATCAAGTCGGCACATTGTTTGAATAGATACGGGTCATCCCAAAAGTAAGTCTTAATGTCTTTGAAGAACTTTTTCTTTTGCTGGGATGTTAACCCGTCAACGAGAATTCCACCCGCCAAGTAGTTTGCAATATCCGCAAACCACGGGGTTTCATCAGATTTCGAATTGATAGACATTAAGGTCTCCAAGGGAAAAGAATCATTGATTTCTTTGTTCGGATGATCCCCTTGGTAAGGATCCTCAAGTCTACTGAGATGATCCACGGCTAAGTTTTCAGCTCCTTTTTTATCGCGAATTTCGATTTTAAATTCTTGGAGTAGCAAAACCCAGCGAAGAAGTCTTGGTTTGGAATATTGCTTAGTTAACAAGTACTTCAACGCGGAATGATCGGTGTAAACGATTGTGGTGGAAAGGAAAAGATAGGGGCGAAATTTTTCAAAGGCATAGACAACAGCTAAAAGCTCTTTTTCGGTTGTCGTGTAATGCAATTGAGCCCCAGTCATTGTCTTGCTAGCGTAATGGATCGGTTGGAAGTGTTTGTTCACTCTTTGTCCCAGAACTGTACCAATAGCAAAGTCACTAGCATCGCACATCAACTCGAAAGGCAGCTCCCAATTAGGGGTAACCAAGACGGGTGCCTTAGTTAGCTTATCCTTAAGCAAGTTGAAGGCTTCAATACACTCTTTGGAAAAGATAAAAGGAGTATCTTTTTCCAAGAGGTGGGTCATCGGGCGAGCGATTTGAGAAAAATCTTTGATGAATCGACGGTAGAAGCCCGCATGACCCAGGAAACTTCTCACACCCTTCACGGTTGAAGGTGGAGGCAACTTAGCGATAACATCGACTTTAGCACGGTCTACTTCAAGACCGGCTTTGGAAATCTTGTGTCCTAGCACGATGCCTTCTTTTACCATAAAATGGCATTTTTCCCAATTCAGAACAAGGCGAGTGTCTTCGCACCGCTTAAGCATACATTCCAAATTGGCAAGGCAAGAAGAGAAGGAATCCCGAAGACCGAGAAATCATCCATGAAGACTTCCATGGTTTGTTCAACCATGTCATGGAAGATAGCTAACATGCACCTTTGGAAAGTCCCGGGGGTATTGCATAAGCCAAAAGGCATTCTTTTGTAAGCAAATGTGCCATAGGGACAAGTGAATGTTGTCTTCTCTTGATCTTGGGGATCGATGGGTATTTGGAAATAACCCGAGAAACCATCAATAAAGCAGTAATATTCACTACCCGCTAAACGTTCAAGCATTTGGTCCATAAAAGGTAGAGGGAAATGATCCTTTCTCGTGGCATCATTGAGTTTGCGGTAGTCTATACAAACTCTCCACCCAGTAACGAGACGGGTAGAAATCAACTCGTTGTTTGCATTGGGCACAACGGTGATGCCGCCTTTCTTAGGCACACAATGGACTGGACTAACCCATGGTGAATCCGAAATAGGGTAAATCATACCCGCCTCAAGAAGTTTGATAACCTCTGTTTTGATGACTTCATGTATTTTTGGATTCACCCTTCGTTGGCTTTGAATTGTGGGCTTAAAGTCGTCCTCCATGAGAATTTTGTGTGTGCAGAAGTGAGGATCTATTCCACGAATGTCGGAGATTTTCCAAGCGACAGCGCTTTTATGCTTCTTCAACATGGCGATAAGTCGGGCTTTTTCTTCTTCCTTTAGGTCCTTTGCGATGATGACGGGCGACTTCTTCTTATCTTCAAGGAACACGTACTCGAGATGGGGCGGCAACTCCTTCAGTTCTAAATCCGGAGGATTTTCGATGGGAGGCATTTTCAGAGTCGGAGCATCGATAGCAATAACCGTGGGAGATGGTGGAGAAAGATTGTCTTCGTTGAGAAGGTTTTCAAAGAAATGCATGTCTTCATCCCCATCGGTGGGAGAATCGTCATTAGCTAAGTTCACATCTCCCATGGTGGCTTCAAAATCTTTCCAAAAGAAATCACTTTCTCCAAATAGAGACAGTGATGAATTAATAGAGGAAACGGTTTCAACATTGGGAAAAGAGGTAGGAATATTTTTACAAGCATCATTAAAGTGTTCCTCACAAGCCTCATCCAGAACGTCAATACAATTAACACTCTCGTATGAATAAGGTTGTTTAGACAACTTTCCCATGTTGAAGACGATTTTATCGTCACCCACTCTCATGATAAGCTCACCGGCTTCAACATCGATGAGAGTGCGACCGGTCCTCAGGAATGGATGACCCACGATCAATGGAACACGAGGGTCCATCTCGTAGTCGACGACGACGAAATCGGCAGGAAAAGTGAATTTGTCGACTCCTACAAAGACGTCTTCGGCTATCCCCACTGGATAAGCAACCGTACGGTTAGCTAATTCCAAAGTCATTTTGGTGGGGACTAGCTCAGGGAGAGATAATTGCTTCCAAACGCTTAGAGGCATTAGATTAATACTGGCACCTAGATCGGCTAGGGCCATGCAATTCTCTACTCCCGGGAAATTGAAAGGGAATAAGAAACGACCCGGATCACCAAGCTTGGTTGGCAATTTCCTTAAGAGTACTGCAGAGCAATTCTCATTAAGTTGGGTGTTGGCAATATCAAGAAGCTTTTCCTTGTCACTCAGAAGATCTTTAAACATTTTTGCGTACTTAGGCATGTGAGCGAGAGCCTCAGCGAAGGAGATGTTGAAATTCAATTGTTTGAACATTTTAAGAAAGTTCGAAACCTGAATATCATCCTTGCTTTTGAGCTTCTCTTTCCTCAACCTAGATGGATAAGGTATATTGGAAGAAAAGGAAGGCTTTAGAATCGAAGGATCACTCACATCCTTGGGTGGAGGAGGGGTAGAAGTAAGAGGTGGAGAAATTTGGGAAGGAGAAGGATGAGGAATAGGAGCAGGTGACTCGTTCTCCTTAGTCACAATCACCGGTGGAGGTATAGGAAGCTCGGGTTCCTTGGTACCTTTGCCACTGCGAGTGGTGATTGCTTTCATCTCCCCTCTTGGATTCGCAACGGTGTTACTCGGAAGAGTACCCGAAGAAGAGGGTTGATTACCTTGGAAGAAACTAGCCATCATGTTCTTTAAGTCATTCGTTTGACTATCCAACGTGTTTCTCATATCAGCTCTCAGATCGTTCCCTTGTTTGACCAAGTCTACTTTCAAGTTGAGCACTTCCCGCTGAAGATTTCCCACGATCACATCATTAATCCTCATGTAGGTTTCCACTTCTTGGTGTAAAGCGGTGGGTTGGTTGGGAGGAGCATTGTATGCGGGTGGTTGATAAGCAGGTTGCTGGTAAACTTGGTTATTTCTTTGAGGTGGTTGTGGTTGTTTGTGAGGTGGTATGTATGGTGTACGAGGTTGTTGTTGTTGTTGAGGAGGGCGATTGAGGGTTTGTTGTTGGTTTGGGTTGTTAGGAGGAAAACCGGGTGGTGAGAGATAGTTGTTAGAGCGGTAGCTAAGCAAGTTGCGGTCACCTTGAGGTCGAGCTTGATAAGCAGGTTGAGGATAGTTGCCATATGTTGCATTCACATTTTCAGAAGGGTAGTCTTGGGTGGCAGTACAAGTGGTGTAAGAGTGAGGACCACCGCATATCTCACAAGGTTGGCTGACAGCATTGACTTGAGCGTCTTTAGCGTTTCTAGCGTTGATGCTGTTGGTGTTGCTGGCGGTTTGGGTAGCAAGCGATTCAAGAAGCGCAGTGATTTTGTCAAGGCGCTTATCGCTGTCACTAGTACTAGCACTAGCGACATTGGTCCGAACACTCTTGGTTTGCACACGAGACTTATTCTCAATGATATCCCAAGCAACATTGGAAGTCTTAGCCAAAAGATTACCCCCCGAGGCACTGTTTAGTGAATCTTGGTCATTCATGCTTAAACCATTGTAAAAAGTGTTAATTTGGTGCACTTTGGGAAAACCATGTTGTGGGCATTTTCTTAAAAGATCTTTAAAACGATCCCAAGATTCACTAAACGACTCATCGTACTTTTGTTCAAAATTGATAATGTCATTCCGCAAAGCGGTAGTACGAGAGGGTAGGAAAAAGTAATTGATAAACTTGGTTTCCAAATCCGTCCACGAAAGAATACTCTGTGGCGGTTCCTTAGCAAGCCAATGTCGGGCTTGTCCCTCTAAAGAAAAGGGAAAAAGTTGTAACCGGATTACCTCTTGTGGAACACCATTGAATTTGACCGTATTGGTGAGTTGCAAGAATCTCTTGATGTGGTCATGTGGATCATCAATGGTACGCCCCAAGAATGGTTGAGCGGAGACCATCTGGATAAAGCCGGATTTGAGCTCAAAGTTGTTGGCTGCAATCGCTGGTATGACAATTGGATCATTGTTACCATCTACATGTGCTTGCAGAAGTTCAATCATCGGGCGATTATCCGGTAGAAGTTCATTGTTTTTGTTGTTGTTATTATTGTTGTTGAAAGGTGGATTGTTATTGTTATTGTTATTGTTTTGAGGTGGGTTATTTTTGTTGTTTTGTACACCGGCCATGTGTAAGTCTTCGAGAGGCTCGGGCTCTTGATAAGACGTTGATCGTGTACGCATGCACCTGCAAAAGAACTAACGAGGCAAAAACAAAGCAGAAATATTTTTGGTTTTTATGTTTTTAATTTTTTGGATTTTTGAAAATTTTATATATTATTTGTGTTTTTGAAAAATTTATGAAAAAGTAACGTTCACGGTGAACGGATCCCAAAATCCAAGTTCTCACAAAAAACTGTAGATCTTAACGAGAAGAGCCGGCAGCGGCGCCATTTGATACAATGATTTTCAATGGGTTCTAGATTCTCTCGATATCCTCTCGAATTGATTACAGCTCTAAGTGGAATGATTGTTCTTGGTTACTAAGAAGGGGGGTTGGTTTTCTAATCTACTAAAAGGTTTAAATGCATTAACATGAAAACTTAAATCAAAAGCAATTAATTTAATAACAATTAATAAAACTAGAATTAAAATTAAAATATAAATATAAAATGAAGAAACAGTAAGTAACACTTAAAAATGCTCAAAAGAAAATTGATTCGGAAGTTGACCTTGATTCGGAAGTTCACCCGGAACTTGGTTCGGAACTGTTGATCCGGAACTTCGTTCGGAACTTTACTCGGAAGAATTGATTCGGAACTTTGGTCGGAACTTTAATCCGGAAGTTGGTTCGGAAGTTAGTCCGGAACTTTCGTTCGGAAGTTTATCCGGAACTTTCGTTCGGAAGTTTATTTTGAACTTGGTTCGGAAGTTGATCCGGAAGATTTGGCTCGGAAGTCTATTCGGAACTTTCAAACTGATTCGGAACTTTTGAAAAACATTTCATTCGGAACTTTTTAACATAAATTGATTCGGAACTTTTAAAACTTATTTGGAACTTTTGAAAAACACTTTCATTCGGAACTTCTTACGCTCATTCGGAACTTTTTGTTCATCCGGAACTTTTTGTTCATCCGGAACCTGAGAAATACTCAAGAACAGTAGCAGCAGAAAAAGCAGGGGGAACACGAATCCAATCCAAAATTCACCAAGTTTTTAACTAAAACATCAATAAAACTAAACACGAATCATATACTAACCAATAACAACAAATCCCATCAATAAAAACTTAAAACCCAATAACTTTTAAAGATCAAATCAACCAACTAAGAACTTTAACTTTGAATCAAAAAGATGAAGATGAACAAGATGAAATGGAAAGATTGTATTGATTGATTAATGTTGAACAAACAAAGACAAAGATTAAACTACAAGATTTGGAAAAACAATGATCAAAATCACCAAACACCCTAATGGTGTTGGTGAAGCCTACGAACAGAAAGGGAGAAAAGAAAGGGGATGAAAAACTAAATGAAAAGTGTGAGGGGAATTCCTTATATAGGTGTTCCCTTTGGTTGGTGAGTGGGCTTTCTCCCGTTCTTCTTGTCCTCTCGTCTTTTCAGAAAAGTTGACGTTTTCGATTCTGATTCGGGATTTGGCGTCGATTAAATTCAACTCGTCTTTTAATTTCTTCGTTTAATAGACTTGAGTTTCTTCGACTTATGTAAATCTTCCATCTTTGGTCCTTTTCTTCGATAAATCTTCGATTAGGCCCAGTGACTTTAAATCTTTTGCATCTCTTGGACGATAGACTTTGTCTTGAGTCTTTTTCTTCCATAAAACCCGTGCAATCCCATGTTTTCTTCAATATTCATCCGGTTGGCTCTGAAAACACAATAAACATAAAAACCACGCATAATTCCAAACAAATGATATTAAATACGTGTTTTGGTCTCGTTTTAGTAAGAAATAAGTGGTAAAAGGATGGGTGTTTACACACCTATCAATGTGTGTGTTTGTTTATGCTTTATATATAGTGGGGTAGGGACCTTGGTTGCAATTTGGTAATAGTTGTGGCTAAAAATGTAAATAGTTAGCTAAAAAGCGGGAAATAACTATTAGTCAGTTTTCAAAATATTTACGGGGATAGGGTTTCATAAAGATACTTTTAAAAATTTAAAACGTACCTCAAAAATAATAATATCGACTCTCGACTCGACTTAACACGTCATTTAAAATAAAACCTCAAAAATAATAAAAATCGAACAACCGACAATAAAACGTAAAATATTTGGTATCCATCGACATCAAGCTTGCTAATACTCCTTATACTTAATAAATATTAAATATAGACCTTCCGACATCGGTTTAAACTTAAACCTCCAAAAATAAATATCGTTCAAACTCATCCAAAAATTTCAAAAATAATCGTAAAATAAGATTAAGCAATGACCTCGGTTTTGGGTTGTCACAGTTCCATTAGCAGTGAAGGTCCTACCAGTGGGTTTCCATTGCCAACCAACTTTGGTGAATTTCTTCCCCGTTGGAATCCATTCAAGATTGTTCCTAATTGCATACATTTCATTCACGTGATCAACAAGGCATAAATCATGACGCTGAGAAAACATGCATTCATTACAATTCCAACATCGCAAATTTGAATTCACATTTTTCTTAGGCTTCTGCACAGAAGCAGATCCTTTTGTCTTAGATACATAATTATTTTTATTTAAAACTGAAATAACATTCCTAGGGTGAACTTCTACTTTCTTCTTGGCAGTCCTACTAATGGAAGGCTTGATCCTATCGTTCCTGTCTTGAGATCCTTTAGCCTTAGTAGACATAATTACTCATGTAGAAGCCATGGGAACATTAGTGACAAATTTTGATGTAGCCTTGATGGGTGTGTTTAAAATAGGCTTAGATCCTGGATTCTTATTAAATGGAGTAATGGCAATGGTGGGGGTTTGTTGTTTCGGGGGTACAGATATCGGTTGCCCAATGTACTCTAAGTTTGCTAAAAAATCCTGAACGCGATCCACATAGAAGAAAATCTCATATAGAAGATGACTTGTGGGATCTAGTTCACGCATGTCATCAACGATCTCTCTAGCAAGATCAGCATGTTCTAAGGCATTTTTCATGTATGTGGCAAACTTAGTTGGACTATTCTTAAATTTTGGATCCCGATATAGCACACGTGGGTTGGGTTTGGGAGCACTAGAGGTCGAGGCAGAGATAGTAGCTGAATTATCAACAACTTCTTGTCCTTTGAGTTGAAGTGTCTCCTTTAATTCAGCCAAAACCATGTTTTTGTCTATGAGTTGAATGTTTAAGTCAGACTCGCACTTACGGTTCAGTTGGTCAACGAGTGACTTTTGCTCTACCGCATTAAAAGCGAAGCGTTCTTCTAATGAACCATAAATATCTGAGAAACCCTGCTTTACTTTATCAAGCTCCCTTATCATAGAAGTAATTCTATCTTCTAGAACATGATTTTTAATCTCTGCAGCCTCTAGTTCCAATTTCTCTGCTACTGATTTCTCTTAAGTCTCATAATTTCTTCCTCTAAAGCCTGAACTACCTGAATCATCTTGTCACTAGTCTCAACGGAGTTTTCACACTCATTTGTTTTTGAAAGAGTTTCATTTTAGACTGATTTTCAATTTCAAGAGATATACAATGTTGTTGAAGCTCATTAAAACGTTTTGAAAGTGTGTTATAAGAATCTTGAAGCTTTAAAAATTCAACGTTGGATTCATGACAAGAATGATTATCTACATTTATCACAGGCGCAACAATATTCACAGACATATCATACACATCATCACATTTATTCACAGTAGATGAAATCTCATGAGCATATTTAAGAGTAACAACTTGCATCACTTCGAGAGACACTATATGTTATAAGAATCGGTCATACTCGGATAAAATCTTTTCTTTCTCAATTAAATGTTGTTCATAAGCATCATCCATTTCATAGAAAACTTTTTGAACTTCACCTATTTTAAAGCTTAGATTTCCCTCTAGATGATAGACTCTATTTTTAATATTGTTTACAAACGGAACGATCTCTTTCTCAAACACCGTTTTCATGTGTTCGAAAGCCCATTCTCCAGCGGTTAGAGCCGTTGAAGTCGTACATTCCAGAATGACCTTGTCAAACTCGGTAAGGTATCGCTCAATCTCTTCCAAGCTGAGCTTTACCGTACTTACCGGTGGAAAATTCTTAGGAATTTCCTTCGGTTCGTCCGAGTTAACGAGTGTAGGAATTATACAAAGGCATTCTCTAGTAGGCATGAAAGTGGATGTTTGGATAGATTTCTTTTGCATATTAAATCGAGTTCTAAGATCTATTTTAGCATTTGTTGCATTCATTTGAGCATAATCATATTCAGGATATGTAGAAAGTAATTTTAACCGATTCTCTTCATATGGTGTCATGCTCTGAGATTCATTCAAGAACACAATCGGATCTAATACCAATCCTAACTTAGTTGCATCATAAAGTCTTGGGTTGTGGTGAAATGCTTGCTTTGCATACCCCGGGTTAGGTGGTAGGTCTATTAGACGCGATAGATTGAACTCTTGAAAAGAAGAGTGAAACAAGTGTACTAAATGTGAAGCAGAATATTGTTTTAACAGCAAAAATTCAGTCTTTTTAACTCTCTCAGACTCCTTAATTTCCGTTTCAACTCTTTTAGACTCGAGAATTTCGAAATCCGTTTGTAGTTTTTGAAAATTATTAACGACTTACTCTTTTTTTTAAGTTCTTTCGAAAGATTTGCTCTTAAACTCTCAATTTCTAGCAGGTTATCCATTTGGACTTGCCTAAACCTATCAAATTCAGGATTGGTTAAGGTAGTGGACACTGGAGTTAATTCCAAGGTTTTAACCTTTTCCTTATGCAAAGCAAGCTCGGCAGATAAGGTCTGATTAACACTGAGGGTTTCAAGGACCGCATTATATATTTGGATAAGCAAAGATGCTGAGACCATAACCAAATCAGGTTGAGCAGACGAATTGGTAGTCGTAATATCTCCCGGTTATGGTTCACTCAAAGTCTGGGGACTTGCATTGATATTGCTATCATTGTTTGTCTCCTCGATTGAGTTACTAACTACCGGAGGCTGTTCTCAATACTCAGACACTTGCTCAACTTGATAAGGTACAATACTAGTATCTGTAGCAGTATTTGGTACCTCAAAAATTGTTTCAGCTCCATAGAGTGAAAGATTTTCCATGAGAGCTGCTTTGGTGGTATTGAGATCATCACAGTCAGAGTCATATGCATCCAAATCATCACATTGATATGCGGCATTGTTTGTGATGGCTGCTGTGAGACCTTCAATGTCCACGACTCCTGGATCTACGAGAAATGCCAACTCTTCTTCATCGAGCTCACGTCCTTGGGCTTGAGCACTCACCAAGTAGATCTTCTCCTGAAACCATGTGCTGTCCCTTTTCCTCTTGGGCTGCTTACACTCTCGGGCCATGTGCCCTTCCCCTTTGCAGTTGTAGCATATAATCACCTTTGTTTTACCAGTGCTATTTCCTCTTGTAGCAGTAGTGTTAGATGAACGTCCACCAGTAGTAGATGAATTGGGTCTCCCCTAAAGTGGTTGCACCATGACTCTGCCATCTTGAATTGTAGTCTGTTGTCAAGAGTTAGAAGAGTTCCTTAACTAATTGTTAGTTGTTGCTGGACCTCTATAACCTCGTTTGTTCAATGTTTGAGTGAGATAAGCAGACATTTGAGCAAGTATATCAGTAGGACTATCCCCTTGTCTAAACTCAGGGACATGGATCTCATCATCACAGCAGAATGCTGGTGCTGATTGAGCTACAAGTTGATTTGATGGAGCACTAACTTGTTGTGAGTAATAGGGTTGAGGAGCCTCAAGTTGTTGATAGGTAACAACAGGGTTTGTTGGGGGTTGATAAGGTGAATACTGGTGTGAAGCATAAGGTAACGGATGTGAATCTCCTTGTGATGATGTTGCTGGTTGCTTCTATTGTTGGTGATAAGATGTAGGCGGTTGTGGCAAGATCGAGTACTGTGGGAAGCTTGGTGTTTGATACAATGGTTGATAGGAAGATTGGTATCCCAAAGCAAGCGGAGAGTTGTGATATGACAATGTAGGATGGTGTGCCATTAAAGCCAGTGGTTCTTGATATGATCCTTGAGAGATGCGTTTTTGGATCACGTGCTTCTCGTGTTGTTGCAAGAAGGCATAGAGTTGATCTAAATTAGACTTGTGCAAATCTCGAATCATCTTAACATCGGTGACATACTGACTCCATTCTTGGGGTAACATGTTCAAGAACTTTGTGTTTAGTTGAAACTGTTCAATCCTTATATTATACACGTTTATGTCATTCATCAAAGTAGTGAAACGCCAGTAGTAATCGTGAAGAGTCTCCCCTGGAATGTATGTAAACCTATCAAACAAGTCATACAATTGACACTCTCGTTATTGCTTAGTTAGAGATGTCCCTTGTAACAAAACAGCTAATCGATCCCAAAGATCCTTTGCCACTTTATGTTCACTTACCATTCTAAAGATATCGGGTGGAAGGGCTTAAAGAATTGTCTGAATGACCCTTTCATCTGCATCGGCAATGATTTTGTTGGCATCAGTCAACTCATGATACAACCTTTCCCTTGTCACATTGTTGACGGTAACTTCTCCCCAATCTAATGGACCTTTTTCAATTGATTGAAGCATAAGTCGACCATTGGGTTTGTCCATGATGTACGTTTTCATGCGACCTTGCCATGCTTCAAATAAATCTTTGATGAGCAAAGGTGGGCGAGTGTCGGTACCCGAGATGATTGAGATATCAGTAAGCGAAGTCATTGTTGGCATATATGAATGTGAATTCATTTTATGATCCCTTGAATAAAGATTATCAAAAATGATCGAACAATGAAATAAGGTTATGTGTTTTTGTGTTGTTAAATGAAAGATGTTGTTATCTTTTGTTGTGTTTGCTTTTGAAATTTACCAAATTACCAAATTAGTGCATGATAGAAAAATCCTCTAAGTATCAAAAAAACAAATTCTATCGGAATGTGCAAGTATCGGAATGTTGCTTTCTGTCGGAATACCCTTTCTGTCGGAATGTTGTTGGTATCGGAATGTTTGGTTCTTTCGGAATGTTGTCCTGTCGTAATTTCACTCTATCGGAATATTGGATCTGTCGGAATGTCAATCTGTCGGAATGTCAATCTGTCGGAATGTTTAGATCGCAATATGGCTAGAACAAATTGGACAGAGTAACGACTCAATATCCCTTGAAACCGTCGGAATCCCAGATCGCAATGTACGATCGGAATGTCTCGTCGGAATAAGGTATCGAAATCCTGTGCTCGCAAAGTAGAACCAAATGGTTATTGCGATCAAACCACGCTCACTTGTACTTTCCGATGGAGACACTTGCTAGAATTTCGGAATGATGAAAAACAAGAAATTTTTGAACGTTTGATCCAAGAAAGTTTGTGTTTTAACCAAAACAAAGATACCAAAATCACTACAACACGATTAAAGAAGTTATACGACTTGAAATCACTAACAAACACGAATTGTTTTTGATGTTTTGGCAATAAACAATCAAAAACTACACGTTATGCTTAAGAAAGCATAAACAACACGAATACCAACTTATATTTCATCCCATGCTCTTGATAACAATTGTAGAACAATGATAATCTTTGTATTTCAAGAGGGTTGATGTTTTCTAGAGAGAGAAACTTAGAGAGAGAAATGAAAGAAACTATGTGTTATGAAAGTGAGAAATGAAACAACCAACACCTCTTTCCATGGTGGAAAGAGGCTTATATACCCAAGTCCTTAATGGACTTGGGCCTCCGGCCCATGAACATGCTCATGGGTCGGGCTATTTAATAAATGTTACTTAAACACTACTACGAGCCTATAACTATATTGTTGGAGTGACCGAGACTTTCTTTATACGTAAAACGTATTTCCAACAATCTCCCCCAAAGGGAGGTCACTCCAAGTTACAATGTCCTAAATAGTCTATAGCTCGTGATCTATGCTAACAATGATGTGACCGATAATTTTCTTGGAAAAACGTATTTCCAACACCTCGGTTATTGTTGTTACCACGAGAGGTGTTTCGATTTCCACGGTTGTTGTTATTGTTACTCATGTTGTTGTTGGATGAACGAGCACCGTAAAAAGCTTATGGACCAGATGGTGCAATGGGTGAAAATTGAAATACAAGTGCACTCAACTGAGGAGCCAACTCTGAAATATGAGCCTTGCGAGGTTCTTGTATGCTTGGTGAGCCCACTGTGTAGTTTGCAGCAAAAGAGGGAGTAACTGTTGGAGAAGGTGCACGTGTTTTTCCAAGCATATAATCATGATCAGTAAGGAGTGCATGAAGCCCACTAATGCAGTTGGACTTTGACGGGCAGTGATTGTGGTTTTAAGGCCGTTATATTCTTCACGGAGACCCGAGACAACAAGCATAACAAGATCTTTATCTTTTATAGGTTCACCAATAGCGGCGAGTGCATCAGCATATTCTTCAGCACGATTTAGATAAGCATCAGGAGTTTCATCACCATGCATCTCTGTTCTCAGAAGTTGTGTCTTGAGAGTGTATTCCCTAGATGTGGAATGAGGTGCATACGCCTTTTCAAGAGACAACCAAAGATCTCGAGAGGTTGTACCTTGAACATGGCGAAAAGAAGCTTCTGAGATTGTAGAGATAATTAACATACGTACGTGGGCATCATTGGAGACCCAAATTGAATAATTCAGGTTCTCTTGTGGAACAATTTCACCTTCGACAACAACGGGTACCGTTTTTGATGGACAGGGTATTGAGCTATCCACATAACCCATCAAATTGTTTGTGATGAGGAATGGTTCAATCATATTTTTCCAGTAACCATAGTTTTTAGGTGAAAGGGTAAAAGTGAACTTACGCGAGTTGTGAGCCGTTTTATCGGTTGTGGTGAAAGCTAACTTCATAGCCATATTCTTGTTTTTTTAAAGGTTGACAGCAGCGGCGGTGGCGGCGACCGTGGCGGTAGCGGCAGCGGCGGCGGCAACTGATCGCAAACCCAAAATTGATTGATGGGTTTTGTTCGGAATTATATGAGAATCACAATGATGTTGTTGGGTTTTTCGTGAATGAATGTGATCTGACCAGAAAAAGAAAAAACGTGGCTAGATGTGGCGGCGGCGACCGATCAGAAAATCAAAATTGATTAGTGGGGTTTGTTTGGAAATAGATGAGGATCACACTGGTGTTTTTTTTCTTTTCGAATCAATGCATTTTCGCCGGAAAAAGCAAAAACGTGGCCGGAATTGTAAATTCCGGCGAATAGTGTAAAGGGTGCCAGATTTGTGCCGGAAAATGGATTCTTTAGGTTTTGGCTTTGATACCATATAAAACCTGAAGGTATTGTATTATTGTAATTGATTATTATACAAAGATTTTGTATGTATATATATTAATACATTAACTTGGGGACTAAGTAACTAACATATAACCTAATGGGTACGGCCCATCTATATCTTTGGTCTAACAGGGACATTAGGAATAGAATAACGTTTTACCTGGCAGATATTTTTAGTTGACATGGCCGGCTTGCAGTAAACATATGAATTCTGCATATTCGATATATTATGCTCATCCAAGGATACGAGCTTGCGATGAATTTCCAGCTGGAGAACAATAAATAATCATGAAAAGTATATTACAAATTCTGTCAAGCAAATTAGTATCGCATGCACAAAAGTTCAAAATTTGACTCCGGTGTCTAATAAGTTATGATTTATAAGATAAGATGGCTTAGGTTATTAAAAAAGCTAATAAATATGCTATAAAACTAGAATACAAGTAATAAATGAATATTTTTTCCGAAAGATCAATGATCACCCGTTTACTTTAATATGAAGTCTGGTGCGTGGTAGATGTATCAACGCACGGAAGGATATTGCTAAGGGCGGTTTCGGCATGCTGGTGATTCACCCACTGCCCCATAGCCATACATGTGTATGAGATCGCACTGCATTTTGACTAATTTAGTCTAAGGTAGTACTTACCCAGTATAAATCATGTTTCAAATTTAACATAAAAATCTAATCTTACATGTTAAGAATAACGAAAACCCAACATAAGACCACCGTGACCACGACAAGTAAGCATCCACCAATAATGAATCTGAAACAATAAGAATACTTATCAACAAAGAAAAATCCACACTCATAAAACGAGTCCAATGGTCAGAGTAGTTTATAAAATTATGGATTTAGTATAAAACAATAATCATTTCACTGCAACCATACCTGTGACTGGATTTTCGGATCGTTTGGGTTGTAACTTAGGTAGTTTACCACTTTGTTCCTGGACTGGCAGTCGCACCATCCTCTTCCTTTCCCTCGAAACTAGAAAAAAAATGAAACCATACAAATGAGCATTAATACAGCAGAATATATATAGCAAAACTAAGATGAAACAAGCAGTGAAAGAGAGAAAGATAATGTCCATCATGGCAAGTAAGATAACTTATATCACACCAGTCACAGAGTCACTTATATGTGATCGGGGAGCAAATTAGGGAAGATATATTTTCTTGTCAACATGTTGAAAAGGCTGAGTTGAAGAACAAAGCATGTATATGAGATGTAAATAACAGCATATTACGGAGTAGTTTTTTTTATAACTCTGTACTCTGTATGACAGTATGCAGCGTGATTATCAAACTTATAAAAACTATTCACATAAATATTACTGTAGGTCTCTAGAAGAGGCAAACTGCGTAGGCATATGCACAAACCAGTGCAAGATGGCGACACAAGAATTTATAAAGGAAAAATTTGGGACTTATACCAACATGGTTCCAAGTAAGTCAACTTTATAAGCAAGAAATAAATTATACAATCACACATAACATATAACATTTACCTGATTAGCAGGTCTTGCTTGCGTCGTATGGGAAATTCGCATTTGCTTTATAAACCCAACTTCCCAAAAAAAAAATTGATGGCTGCAAGAAAGAAACTATCTATAAAAGTTGCAATTATAATTTATAAACATAAAAAAGTAGTGAAAATAGCACATACATGTCAGCTTTCTCAACGGAGAAGCCCATAAAAAGGGTTTTGCCTCTAAGGTCATCCAAAGGCTGCAATGATCACAAGATTGTAAAACGGAAAGAAACATTTAATGCTTTATGAGCAAGATGGATAACAATCTTATTGAAAATTTAAGGCAACAACGTCTAACAGCTAACAGAAACTGAAGTAATTACTAATCAGCATACATATCACAAATTTTCCTCGGTGTATAGAAATGCTATTATGTTGCACATGCCAAGGATTTCTCGTGTACGTATACATGCAGCTAGGAGCCAAGACAGTTAAATTAAGATCATAGTCCATATCAGTATCACCTAAAGAAAAAAACCCGAATCCTTTGAGTCAAGCTGGCTTTAGGGATCCTGCAAGTGTTGGTACAAGACAACAGCTGACTATGTTCAGCATAGAGGTTTCTCTTTTTTTCTCCTCTATTTTATATTAAAAGCATCTGGCACTTGTTTACATCATTAGAAAGGTTGGCTCTGTCCTGCAACTTTTTTGAAAGGGTCACGCTTGTTGTAATCACATTTAGATAAATATGGTTCTTATTTTTCGTGAGTTCTGATTGGCCCTAATGTATCAGATGCTTTATTCAAATCGATATTCAGCTTGTCAATGCTAAATACCCAGAGATGTTTACAAGTGTCTCGAAGGTGTAATCTGATTGGTTAACAACGTAATTTAAAATGTCTATTGCCTCACTATGAAGCTCATCCTGCCCGACTGAGAGAAGGATGCATCCAGTCCTGTAAGAAAACAAGATTTCTTGATATGAAATAGCGATTACAGCCGCTCGGACTTTACAAGAGTCAAAGTAGCTAGTTAGCTACAATACTCATTTACTCATTTGATTTTTCTTTTTTTTCTTGAGGAAAATGTGCTATCGGTAAAGATGATATCTCAAATACTTACGTTGCAACAAGCGTGAAGATGATAAGTAAACCAAGCATATCATCATAGACTTGAAAACTTCATTGGGATCCATATGGACATTGAAGAACTTTCGTGTTATTCCTGGCCTAAAGAAAATGTTGATTTCGATTGGACAGTTGATCACGAAAGTTTAGTGAAGGCCATTAAAGAAGTGGATGTGGTAATTTCGACCGTAGGAGGTATGCAAATATTAGATTTGTGACAATCCGTCAATTTATATTTGATATTTTATTCTCAAGTATTATTTAAAAACATTATTTTAATGTTATATTATGAACTCGCTTATTTTTGGGAAGAAATTTGGATTCACGTCTTGAAGTAGCATCGACTACGTCTAAACCGGAGGATTCTACGTTACGTGCTTACGTTTACATACACCGTTTTGGTGACAAGTCCGACACTTCAGGAAATAAATTTATCCGTGAATATTATTTTGAGATTATAAATTTGTGTTGGTTCATAAACTCACAAATTTACGAGAAGAGATTAGGACTTACGATTATAATTTAACGTCCTTTACGACTAAACCGGAAACCTTAGGATTACGTATTTACGTTTTTGAACTCCGTTTTTGATAAGACAATTTTTATTAGATTCGTTTTGTGTCGTTGATTCATAATTTATAAAAACGTTTTTCGTAAAACGACCCGAGGGCACGTAAATCGAGGAAACTAGAATCGAGGAATACCCGTAAATTAGTGGGATGGGACAAGTTTTACACTTGCCCACCCCACTATATGGATGGCTAAATAAGATCCAACACACTCCGTGATATGTTAAAATTTCAACTAACAAGTTAACACTAGTTAACTTGAAGCTTACAAAGTAAGCTACCAACATCAAAACCATTTCTTCCAAACCATTCACTCATTCCATCCCATGCAAACCACTCATACTCTCCTCCCTCTCTCTCAATATTTCGTCCACTCTTCACCCAAAACAACCCCCATTTGATCTTGATTCAATCATAAATCATATGTATAATTTACATATGATGAAAACCCATTGAAGTTATAAAGATTGGAGGTGATCTTAACATGTAAAAAGGAGTTTTCAAGGGAGTTTGGGGCTGATTTCTCAAGGAGTTTTCATGAAGAACAAGGGCTGATTTTTGGAGGAATCTACAAATACTTGGTGATCCTAGAAGTGATATTGATATCTCATAAGATTGGTTACCCAAAACCAAGTCTTGTTCATCATCAACCCCATCTTTTCATCACTTTGGTGGTATAGAGATTGTTCTTCACATCCTCTTGTTATTTTGATTATGTAATCTTGTATTTTCTTTATTTATTTATATGTATATGATGATGAATGATGATAAAAATATTATGTGGAGATTTGGTGTTGATAAACATGGGTAAAAAGATGAAAAATCACATGTAAAATGGTTAAAATCTTGCTTAATGTGATGGTTGTATAAAAACAGTAAGTAACCAAATGTTAAACTGATGAAATGGTAAAGTGGAATCCATTTACTGTAAGTGTTAGATGTCATACACATGTGAGAGTTGGCCATGCAATGGAATCATCAAAATGAGTGAGATATGATCAAAACAAGATTAGTGTACCAATCTGAATAGTTTGTTTTGTAGGGACTGTTAAGGATAGTTAGACATGGAATAAGCAGTAGCTATAACTAACTTATTTGTAGCACATAATATGAAGTTTATGCCATCAAAAATTAGTTTCTATCTCCTTATAGAACTCAAGATATGATAAAAATGGTGAAGATGAAACTAAAAATCAGATTTTGAAAAATTAATGTTTAATAGTATTATATAAGCACTCAAACTAATATAGTATAAAAAGTGAATTAAAACCCACTAACTTATGAATTTCATTTATATAAATATGTATAAGGTTAAATAAATGGACACTTTATAAAAATAGTAGTTGAATAAGATTTATAAGTTATAAAAACTATAAACATGATTTTTACGACTTTTTCGGCTATTACCGTAAAATTAACGTTTTTCGCCAATTAAAACTTAGACGATCAAACCCGTCTAATGTAAAGTTTTTAAAAGTCATATACTGATGTATAAGTACCTAATACAAGTAAAAACCGATTAAACCCGAACTATATGACATACGGACATTAACGAGCTAAGTTAGTATTATTGGACTAATAATACAACAAAATGGGCTAAACACTTATAAACTTACTC
The DNA here is from genome assembly GCA_025667525.1 of Glebionis coronaria. Taxonomy (NCBI): domain Eukaryota; kingdom Viridiplantae; phylum Streptophyta; class Magnoliopsida; order Asterales; family Asteraceae; genus Glebionis; species Glebionis coronaria. The sequence goes on from JANFOE010000919.1 coordinate 212,153, forward strand.
ATTGGGCTTAACCCACTTGGACCCAACATGTAAAGTATAATACTGATAATAAAAGTATAATTGGGCTAATAAAATGTATTGGGCTTGTAATGGGCCTATTGGGCCTCCAAAATGTAAACAAGTTGAGCTAGTGTAACTAGTATAAAAGTTACCAACACATAAACACTATAATGAATGAGTAAAAATGTACAATCCCACTTGATCATCATCATATGTATAAAATCATCATATGTATACATGATTGTTATTTTTATAAAGTCATTGGACAAGAATCTAAGACGAGTATTATTTGTCTAGGTTTTCGTGATTGAAGCACGTACCATACATCCAAATCGCCAATAACCGCCTTCCCACATCAACGTGAATTCATCGCCTCACACTCTTTTAAATGTTTTTATGAAATGTTTTATAAACCCGCGAGGGAGATAACATGTTAGTTTTTATGAAATAGGACACTAGTTGTCCCAATTGTTTGTTTATTGATTTGGACCCGAATGATTGTATGACCCGATGAATGATTATATGACCCGATGTATGAAATAAAATGGATTATTAAAGTTAGGTTATGTCACTAAAAGTCCCATTAGCATGAATTGTGAACTACCGGGATTTGGTAGACGCTTATGCATATAATAGTACTATTTGGGGACGATCACCCCAGTTCGCGCCTTGACGGTTGATCTCCGTCGTGCCACATTGATTGGTAAGCGAATTTATGTATGAGAAGATTTCTATAGCGTGATTATTGTGACGACACGCTAATTTAGATGGGCAAATTGAGTATCGGGTTAGCTACCCGTTGTTGGTTATAGTAAGGTAACAATGTCATGCGGCTTATAATAATCCAATTAACGAAATACTACTTTAAGCATTGAATTACGATATATTGCCTGACTAGCAATACAGGGTCTTATCATTGATATTATGTTCGTGTTTTGGTTTTATATAACCATATTCATATAACGGTTTTTATTTAATCTATACAACGTTATAAAACGTATTGTACGATGTTTTTAACGACAATAGTTCGTATAATGATTTTGAAGGCGAAAGCCTATATTATGATTTTGATAAGGATTTGTATAAAATGACTTTGGCTATTTTACGTCCTATTAAAATGATTTGTACAAAATGATTTTTGGTAATAATTTTATACCGATGTTATATTGATGGATTTCATTAAACTCTATGAATTCACTCGGCGTTATCGCTGACCTTTTCTTTTAACATGTTTTATCTCAGGTACTTGAAGGTAATTCTCGGGAAGACAACAAGAATTCATGGCCCGCACTTAAACAATAATTTCCATTCAAATGCTTTGTAAAACTTGTATGAAATACAATGACTTGGGACCTATGTAAATTTGATATTTATGAATGGAAACGACGCGATTTTTAAGCGTTGTCTATGATGTGAGTAATGTGCTATCCCGTAACACCGAGTCTTCCGCTGTATTTAATTGTATAAAATTTTGGGGTGTTACAGTTTGGTACCAGAGCTCTCGTTATAGAGAACGAAAGATTTTTAAAACCAAGGTTTTGAATAAAACATTTCAAAATCTTTTAACTATAAACATTTTCTTAAAATGTCTAAAAATCTTTTGACTATAACGGTGCCGAAGAATTCCCGAGTTACCGACAAGGCCAGACTGAGAAGTGTTATTTTAATATATATATAACTTGGATTATATATATATATATATATATATATATATATATATATATATATATATATATATATATATATATATATATATATATATATATATATATATATATATATATATATATATATATATATATATATATATATATATATATATATATATATATATATATGATGTAATTTTATTACATGATTGTTTGATGATTATTTTGATATTTATACGAGGTATTTATACGACGTAGATTGTCACAAGGAACCCTAAATCTCCTAGTAAATTAATCGAAGATATTCTCGTAGGAATTCTAGCTATCCTAGATCTAAACCAAGTTGTGGATATTTATGATCCCAACAAATGGTTGATATTCGTAGAAATATAGATATTAGTTGATTGTGATATTGAAGAAGAATTGGCGAGATTAAAACTGATATCGAGGTCATGACGATCTTTCCTTATAGAGTGGAGTTTGACAAAATGTTACCACCTAGAAAGATGTCATCTGATTCGTTGTCACCCAATTCTTAAATTTGAAATCGAAAGGGGGAATGTTGCACTTGAGGCTGTAATTGGAACCATTACCCAAAAGCCTCATGCCACTAGTACCTTTTCGAGAAGTCTTATTGAATGTATGAGTCATCTCATACTAGTGACTCATTTGATAACTATTGTTGAAAGAACTATAGGATTGGAAATTAAGTGTTGATCATATCGAGCTTTTATTGCCCTTTTAAGGTTTATGAATAAAGTTGAAGTATTGGGAAATGAGGTAGGATATCGAATTGAGCATAAAATTGGTTGAAACTTGAATAAAGTAAAATTTAACTTGTATGGAATAAGAAATTGTTAAGAGGAAGTCATTAAGTTCTATGATTGAATTATAAGGTTTTAAATGATTGTTGGTTCGTGTTAAGGGTTGTTCCTAGGCCATTGTCCAATGACGAGGATGCCCAGTGTCCAACAAATAAATTGAAGAAATCTTCTTCTGAATTGGGACCGATGGATCTTCTGGTACAGGTGGGAAACCTAATGACTCTTGTAGATTAGTATTCATTGTGGTATCTTTTAAAAATAATCCCTAACTTAACTGAGACATCAGTTGGTAGGATGAGTTCTTGGAATTGTATGACATAGTGACACATGATGTGTTACAGTACAATTTTGACTTGTTTGAGATTAATGAAAATACTACCTTTGATTGCCAAATCCTACATGTATCGATGTTATCTATCTTTTATTGCTTCATCCTAATGTTCGCACTAGTGATGCAACCATTAAACAAGTACTCATCTCGATTTGAGTAACGTTGTGGATTATTCTCTTTTGAGTGCCATCAAGGTCATGAACCTCATGATTACTTGGCTAAGCTCATTTCCTATTATATTGTAGTTAGTTCTTAGTGAACAACTTCTCATCACTCTTTTGCAGATCACTCATTATTTTTATAAGATAAAACAGTATCCCTTGAGAAAAATTGAATTTTTATCACTATAAGGATTATTCAAAGTGAGATTTATAAGTGATCGTTAACGAAATGAAGTTGTTTATGAAACACCTTAGAGAACTTAATTGTTTTCATAACAAAGAACATCTTTGTAAATTTATTTTTGATTCTTATTTAAGAATTAAGCATGAAAATGTTTTTATTATAAACATGATGATAAAATTTTGACGAACTGAGTATTGTATCGTTAATCTTGAAATTGTATATAGTTGCGCGCCTACATACAATTTGGAAGGGACCATGCAAGGCTGACTAGTAGTCACCATGAAATTATTAATAAAAACTATATTTTCTTTGAAGATTGTGAAAGATTAAATTTTATGAGATCTGCAAGAAGTGAAAAATAGGGACATAGTGTTAGGGACACCTACATATGTGCCTGTAGCATCTATTCTTCTGAGTCGAATTTACTCATCTGTGGAAATTGTCTTATTTGACAATTGACAATTCTTTCTTGTCCAATTCTCTCGTAGTAAGATTCTTAGGAAAAGTATCTGATTACCGAGTGTTGATACCCGACTGGATGTATCGACGTTCCTATCATTTCTTTTGATTTTATTTCATTTGAATGACCTGGGTAACGATCCGAGGAGCTTTCGAATGCGTACTCAAATTATGAAAACATGGGATATATTCATATTCCTTAAATGTTTTCGTCTGTATCTGATTTGAAATTCTCTCGCGTAGATTATGCGTTGACCTTACTCTTTTAATGGTAGTTATGTCTCCTGATATCCTTGAATTTGTGAAGGATTATGAGTTATTATTAGTCTTTTGAGAAGTTCACATCTTATCGACGGCAATAAAACTGAAAAGTTGATAGTGCCAATAGAATGGATTGATTGATTATGACATGATGACATTGTCTTAATTGATGGGAACTCGAATAGAATTCCCCTAAATGATAAGATGTTGATTATCAAAAGTGATCTAAATGATTCTTGATGAATGACCATATCCTGCATTTAGACTTGAAATTATACCGTGAATGGTTGTGAATTAGTCATAGATATTATAATCTAGAAAGAACCTAATACGAATTTATTAAAAGATGTTTCTGTTATCTGAAACTTTAGGAGGTATTTGCTGATTAATTACCTAGACTTTCGCCATTAAGGCAAGTTGAATTTGGTATTGATTATATTCTCGGTGCTGCACCTATGGCGTGTGCACTGTACGTCAGCACCATCTGAATTAAAGGAATTACCGTACAACTGAGAGAGTTGTCGGAGAAAGATTTTATTCTATCGAGCTCGTCATCATGAAGAGCTATGGTGTTATCATTCCTTATGTTTACTAATTACCGTGAACTAGGTAAATTGACGATTAAAAATCTATATCCACTACCCAAGATGATAGATTGTTCGTTCATTTACAAGGTTCTAGCGTATGTTCTAATGATTTGATCCATGGCATGATTATTATCAATTTCGCGTCCGCGAAAAAGATTATCTATTCCACTCACTACATCCAGAACTTGTAATGAACATTATGAGTTTCACGTGATGTCGTTTGGATTGACCAATGCACATGTAGCATTCATAAATTTGGTGAATCACGTGTGTAGGCTGTAATTTGATAAATTCATGCTTGTGATCATTAAGGACCATTTGTTTATTTATAAGAATAAGAAGGAGTTAATAATTATTTATAGATTTCCCTAAATTGGCCGAACAATGAAAACCTGTACCTTGAGTATTTAACATGTGATTAAAGACTTAATCCTTTACATTATTTGACCGTGTGATTAATAAGATAATGGAATCTATATTGATTCTTCAAAAATTTAGAGCCCTTTTAAGACTTTGGGTTTTACCAAAAAGAGAGTGCAAATGTGTTTTGACAAATGTTTTATCGAAAAGAACTTTTGAGGAATTATCCCCTTATACACAAATCATTTAACTAAACTCCTGTTTAGGGGTAAATGTTTGTGTATACCTCAAGACAACCTAAGAGGGATTGATGAAACCTTATAAACCATGACTTAAAAATTTAAAACGACAATTTCTGCTTTTCAACTAAGAAAATTTTTACCAAAGAATAAACGAAGTTTTTTCGAACATTTACGGATCTACTAATTATTTCCGATAAATCAACAAAAATTGTGTTAATTAAATTCAAATTCATTTTGAACATTTTTTATATAATTGGACAAACTGAGAAAATTTAAAACTTTTTACGTTTATGTTTCATAAAAATTAAAAATTTATTATTTAATTACTTGTAATAATTATCGACGCTTTAAACGTCGGATTGAGTAAAACGGAGAAAAAAAAATGATAGTTGACACGAAACTAAAACATAGAAAATGTGAAGAAAGAAATTTTTAATGAATACGGTCATGATATTTATTCCATCTAGGAAAGTGAACGTAATTACTGACACATTATATAGAAAAGATAAAGAACCAATTAGGACATGTTCCTTAATAATGACTGTGCAAAATAAATTGCCGAACTATTTAAAAATAGCTGATGCTTGTAAAAAGGATAATATAGATAATAAAAGTGGTTCGCGGCTAATGTGAACCATTAAGAATTGAGAAGCCGATGGCGTTAAATGTATAAAAGGCCGTTTATGGTTTCCTAAATATGGAGGATTTCGAGATTTAGTTATGTTGGAATCTCGTAAGTATAAGTATTCCTTTCATGTCATTTCTGATTAAATGTATCTTTATCTGAAGAAGTTGTACTAATGGGAAATTATGAAGGCAGACATCGCCTCATACATTAGTAAACGTCTAGCTATTGCAAAGGTCATCATCTGAATTTGATTCGATTTGGGTCATCGTCGACAGATTGACCAAATATGTTAATATCATTCCTGTTAATGATAGATTTTTGATGAAGAAATTGACTCTTTATATTTAAAGGAGTTGTGTAAGCATGGTGTGCCTGTATCAATCATCTCTATCAAGATCCTCGCTTCGCATCAAATTTCTAGAGATTTGCTCAGAAGTCATTAGGAACGAACCTTGATGAGAGTACTATTTACCACCCCAATCGAAGGGATGAGGCAAAGTAACGATACAAAACACTAGAAGTCTTGTGTTATGCTTAAGTAATTGACCTTTGGTAATAAATCGTATAATCGCTTTCCTTTGTAGAGATTATCATCGATAATTTTCGTACTAGGATCGAGATCGATTCTTGTGAGGATATATATTAGAGCATCTGTATACAGGAGTTGGGATGAAGACACACGACATACACCCATTGTGAGTTGGACATGTCTTATAGGTTTAAGGTTTCCTATGATGGCGAACCTAACCTTACAAAATACTCGACCCGCGAGACCTGAAATGATTGTTGAAATTAGGATCTGATTATTGACTGCCGGTAGTGGGCAGGAGGTTATGTGAATATGAAATGTAGATCTTGAAGGGCCAGATGGGTAGCGAAGTTATGCCAAAAATTTTCACCTTGGAAAAATGAATAGATGATCTGAAAGATCATGGGAATTAAGTCCCCGTTATATGGGACCTTTGAGATGTAAAAAGATTGGTTTGAAAGGCATATAAGCTGGATCTACCCTAGGACTGCAAGGGTTGCGTGAATTATGTTTCGTATATCGAACTTGATAAAATATCTATCAAGTGAAAATCTGAATTCTTCTTGATGAAGTTTAGATCGGCGAAAAGTTGCATTCATCAAAAACCCGTGAACATCATGGATAGAGAAAGTAAGTCAACATTAAGCCTGATCTTATTCCCGTAGTGATGTTTGATGAAACTCGCGCATTGTAATGGATTACACTTGTGAAAAAAGACCAAATGTGGAGGAAATACCCACATGGCTTTAACTCTATAAGAAACGAGTAGTAAGATGATCTTTGAGGAAAAAGATCTTATTTAGGGGTAAATGCTGTGACAATCCGTCAATTTATAGTTGATATTTTATTCTCAAGTATTATTTAAAAACATTATTTTAATGTTATATTATGAACTCGCTTATTTTTGGGAAGAAATTTGGATTCACGTCTTGAAGTAGCATCGACTACGTCTAAACCGGAGGATTCTACGTTACGTGCTTACGTTTACATACACCGTTTTGGTGACAAGTCCGACACTTCAGGAAATAAATTTATCCGTGAATATTATTTTGAGATTTTAAATTTGTGTTGGTTCATAAACTCACAAATTTACGAGAAGAGATTAGGACTTACGATTATAATTTAACGTCCTTTACGACTAAACCGGAAACCTTAGGATTACGTATTTACGTTTTTGAACTCCGTTTTTGATAAGACAATTTTTATTAGATTCGTTTTGTGCCGTTGATTCATAATTTATAAAAACGTTTTTCGTAAAACGACCCGAGGGCACGTAAATCGAGGAAACTAGAATCGAGGAATACCCGTAAATTAGTGGGATGGGACATGTTTTACACTTGCCCACCCCACTATATGGATGGCTAAATAAGATCCAACACACTCCATGATCTGTCAAAATTTCAACTAACAAGTTAACACTTGTTAACATGAAGCTTACAAAGTAAGCTACCAACATCAAAACCATTTCTTCCAAACCATTCACTCATTCCATACCATGCAAACCACTCATACTCTCCTCCCTCTCTCTCAATATTTCGTCCACTCTTCACCCAAAACAACCCCCATTTGATCTTGATTCAATCATAAATCATATGTATAATTTACATATGATGTAAACCCATTGAAGTTATAAAGATTGGAGGTGATCTTAACATGTAAAAAGGAGTTTTCAAGAAAGTTTGGGGCTGATTTCTCAAGGATTTTTCATGAAGAAAAAGGGCTGATTTTTGGAGGAATCTACAAATACTTGGTGATCCTAGAAGTGATGTTGATATCTCATAAGATTGGTTACCCAAAACCAAGTCTTGTCCATCATCAACCCTATCTTTTCATCACTTTGGTGGTATAGAGATTGTTCTTCCCATCCTCTTGTTATTTTGATTATGTAATCTTGTATTTTCTTTATTTATTTATATGTATATGATGATTAATGATGATAAAAATATTATGTGGGGATTTGGTGTTGATAAACATAGGTAAAAAGATGGAAAACCACATGTAAAATGGTTAAAATCTTGCTTAATGTGATGGCTGTATAAAAACAGTAAGTAACCAAATGTTAAACTGATAAAATGGTAAAGTGGAATCCATTTACAGTAATTGTTAGATGTCATACATATGTGAGAGTTGGCCATGCAATGGAATCATCAAATGAGTGAGATATGATCAAAACAAGATTAGTGTACCAATCTGAATAGTCTATTTTGTAGGGACTGTTAAGGATAGTTAGACATGGAATAAGCAGTAGCTATAACTAACTTATTTGTATCACATAATATGAAGTTTATGCCATCCAAAAATGAGCTTCTATCTCCTTATAGAACTCAAGATATGATAAAAATGGTGAAGATGAAACTAAAAATCAGATTTTGAAGAATTAATGTTTAATAGTATTATATAAGCACTCAAACTAATATAGTATAAAAAGTGAATTAAAACCCACTAACTTATGAATTTCATTTATATAAATATGTATAAGGTTAAATAAATGGACACTTTATAAAAATATTAGTTGAATAAGATTTATAAGTTATAAAAACTATAAACATGATTTTTACGACTTTTTCGGCTATTACTGTAAAATTAACGTTTTTCGCCAATTAAAACTTAGACGATCAAACCCGTCTAATGTAAAGTTTTTAAAAGTCATATACTGATGTATAAGTACCTAATACAAGTAAAAACCGATTAAACCCGAACTATATGACATACGGACATTAACGAGCTAAGTTAGTATTATTGGACTAATAATACAACAAAATGGGCTAAACACTTATAATCTTACTCATTGGGCTTAACCCACTTGAGCCCAACATGTAAAGTATAATACTGATAATAAAAGTATAATTAGGCTAATAAAATGTATTGGGCTTGTAATGGGCCTATTGGGCCTCCAAAATGTAAACAAGTTGAGCTAGTGTAACTAGTATAAAAGTTACCAACACATAAACACTATAATGAATGAGTAAAAATGTACAATCCCACTTGATCATCATCATATGTATAAAATCATCATATGTATACATGATTGTTATTTTTATAAAGTCATTGGACAAGTGTAACACCCGTGAAAGTGCCGTATGATGCTAAGTTATTGTCTCAAGAGCTGTTCAGTATGAGCATCTCTCGTAAGTTGAGGCTCACTTGTGGATGTGATATCCCGAACCCAACGTCATTTATTTAATCCTATTTTACGTATATTTTTGAAATTTTTAAGAATTTTTATCGTGGAATTATTTGACGGTTTAAGTTGAAACCAACGTTTGCGGTCGTAATTTAACGATTGACGATTTAAGAAGAACCGATAACGACTACGATACCGACGGATGCCCAAAACTTACATTTTATTATCGATTGATCGATATTTGAATTTTTCGAGATTTTATTTTTACTACGTGTTAAGTCGAGTCGGAGCCATGTGTATATTCGTTTTGTGTGCGCTTGAACCATTTAAAAGTATTTTCGAGTGTTCGGAACAACCCCCGACTTCCGTAAAGTTTTAAGTCGATTAATAAGTCGTTTCCCGCAAATAATGGAGTCGTTTACAAGTGAGGCCAAAAGATAACAAAAAGTACCACTTTGGTCCCTCCATACTTTTACAAAATATACAAACAATAAAACACACACACAAACACACACTCAAAGATCAAAATCTCCTCCCCCTCCCTCTTTGAAACCCACGGCTAAACACACCACCACCACCACATCCATTTTTTTTGGGTTTTGCTAAAATCTAATCAAAGACCACCTTCTATTTCTTCATTGTAAGTCTTTTAATCCATTAAATTCAAACATGCAACAACTTAAATTTTTCCAAAAATTAAATCTTATGAACAAGTGGGTTTTGATTAAATTTTCTTGAATAAATTTTTAATTAAGGTGTTTATAAACATGGGGAAACAATTAAATTAGCTAGAATCAAAGTTTTATTGGTGTTCTTGTTCATGAAACCCACGGCCCAAAAGGGGGTGTTTGGTTTCTTTGATTTCAATCTTAATTGGTTATGGGTTTATGTTTATAGTCATGTTTATGTAGTTTTTGAATGGGTTAATCGAATTACATGTTGTTTTCATCAAATGGGTTTTTGATTAAGATGTTCATACAAGTGATTAAGGGTAGTTAGGTTGTGTTAGATTGATTTAATGATGTTGGTATAGGATTAGGAAGTGATGAGAAGTGTTGGAATGATGATTGTTAAGGTTTCGAAAGGGGTGTTTTTAGGACAGCAGGTCTAGAGGGTGTTTTCGTGGTTTTAAGTCTAAGTCCAGGTTGAGATGGTAGGATATAGTTGTAGTGGTCGTCGAGACGCTCGTTTCGGTATAAGGTAGAGCTTCTAACTCAAAACGAGTCAAAAGTTATGATATTTTAAAGTTTGAGGCGTACCGGGTGATGAAAAATCACAAGTTACGGGTTTTTGTCAAAATATAGGTCGAATGTCTAGGATTGTAACTAGAGTTCTAAAAATGTTTGGAAGTTGTTCTTTGGTCCTAGACCTGTACAAAAGAGTATATTTTCAATTTTAGGAGTTGGCGTTTCAAGTTGAGTTGACTAAATAAGTCAAAGTCGAGTTGCACTTGGAAGGTGCAAATTTGTCCAAAATTGTAAGGTATGGAGATGTGTTGAGCAGAAGGTCTTAGAAGTGAAAACTTTTTATGAAATTTGGTATGGGTTTTCTACAGATTATAAATGATTTTTACAAATTTTCTCAGATTTTTAGGAGTGGTCTAAGTGGGGTAAAACAGCCCGTACATTCGGTATGTACCGGCAGAATTGTAAAATGAGTAATGGTTTTAATCAAGTATAAAATTGACGTGTCTAGTAAATATCACTTGTATGGGTTTTTGGCGTGAGTTTATATGAACCTTGAGTGTTCTTAATTATGTACATACAGTACTTGAAGGTACTTGAGTGTGTTGACTCATTACGTGTTTATTCGTTAGGTGTTGTATTTGAATTTCCGGGGCATCCTCATTGTCGGTGATCGATTTCGTCTACGCCGTAGTTACTAATACTACCACTACGCAAGGTGAGTCTATAGCCTCGCTCTTTACTTATTTCAAATGATTTTTACCCGCGAGGGGGATACATGCTAATTTAAATGAAAATGAACATAAGTCTTGATTGATTGTTGGACCCGAATGTTGCCTCGAAATTGTGTTGAGTACCTAGTTGCAAAAGTCCCTAAATTCATGAACTATTAACTATTGTCTTGCCCTCGAGAAGGGGGAAATAGCCACTTATACAATTTGTAGTACTACGGGGCTAACGACCCAATGCTAGCCGAGAAGCTGTACGTTGAGTAAGTTCTGCGGTAGATTATCTTGTATGAGAGATAAGGTATAATTGCAACTGATGCCTTTAGAAGGGGCACTGGTTTCATCTGAGTCACGCCGGTAATTATTACGCGGGTGATTGAGTTAACGGATTAGTGTCATGAGCTTAAACACAATTGTCATAACCTTGAAAATAGATTGTGAGTACGACAATGCTATTGAATGATCATGATTAGTTTTTAATACTTATGTTCAACTTATGATTTGATAAACCTATAGATTCGCTCAACCTTTGTGTTGATGATTTTAAGCATGTGTTTCAGGTAACCAGATTGATAGCAGCGGATCATGCGAGGATGGAAGTTGTTGTGGCTTGGCGGTCTACTTTGTTTTCCTCCCTCTTTGCACTTAAAAACTCTTTTATACTATGTCATGTGAATGGAAATGTATTTTTGGGTTGAGATTCAGTGGGGACCTAAACGCAACTCTGTTTTATATAATGAACTTGGGATTTGGAAAACTGTAGACTTACATGTTTTTAATAATGATAAATTTTATGTTTGAACTTTTACGTCTCTTGAGTCGTTTAATATAGCTTATGTGTGATGATAACTACGTAGCACCCATATGTTGTAGTTCCGCTGCGCATAGCATTTTGTGGGGGTGTTACAGATTGGTAATCAGAGCCATGAGTTATAGAGAACTAGGTCATTTTGAAAAATCCTAAACTATAACTTTTGGTGTCGTAAGAAATTATCCAAGCACACAACTATCCTGCATGGCTCCGGTAAGAATTCTTTAGCATTGCTTTATATTTTAGATGTATCCCTCGAAATTGATATGAATTCCCTAAGTATTTAGTAAGTGAATACTTTGAGATATATATTGAGATATATTTTTTTGTACGTTGAGTACTTATCATCGTAATTTGCAAATTCTTGTAAGATTATCTTATATGTTGCATGTAATTGGCATAACGGGCTACATTGCATTACATGGCAACACCGCGTTGTAATCCTACGTGTATGTAGGAATGGTTGTATGTATAAGTATGTATATACTATGGTATTTAAAGGCATTGCACGTGAAGCTATGGTCCTTGAGTAATTATCGTACATTAAAATGCGGTTTTGTTGAGAATTCGGCCTTACCGCTAATTATCAATCTTGATAATTAATTTATTGTTCGAATAACCGAATATGAACCTCGTTTGATATCCTAGATACGTAAATGATGCTTCGTAACATATTTTATATCGACTAGGTCGATCTCGATTGTCGTTATCGCACCGTGATGTGCCATTTTGGACATTTTCTTTTGAAACGTAATTCACTTACGTATTACTTTATTTCCTTTATTCCTAATGGGTTTGATATATTAGTTCGCGTAACTATCACATAACCGAAGTATAATCGACGATACGTACATCGGGGCGGCGAATCATGTGTGTATATTATGAAACATGGTCGAGGCGTGTTGCCATTTAATCATTGTTTACTATTCTACTTGGATTTAAAGATGTGTTTTAAAATTTGACTAGCATTGTGATCAATCGCGATAACTTAGAATTTGGTTGGTTTGTGTTAATTTTGTGGTGTACGATTTCGAGACGCATCCGAGGCCGATAACAACACTTAGTTGACATACGCATTCTCGCTTCGTTTATTTCATTTGTCTTGTTGTCTCATTATTTGAATTCGATATTTTATATGACGAGGTCCGTCAATTGTGTGAGTTAAATAAGCATAAAACTTTGTTGATTGGATGATTTAAACATAAAGTGTTTTATATATTTAATATTTGGTGAATGAAACTTTCGGATAAAAATGACGTATGATGTGTTTTGTAACAAGTAAAATTCGTGTAGAGAATAAACGGACATTGTGAAATTATTTTCCTTCAACCTTGGTTGGTAAATCGTAATAAGTAATTATTATTACTCGTAAAATCCTTGTTTTCATATATTAAAATTTGATACTAAAAGATTGTGATGGACTTGTTAAGAATTTGTTTAAATTAATTCGAGAAAGGAGTTTATAATAAAATTTGCGATATGACTATTGAGTATATGTAGCTTCGGATTTGGTATGAATTAATTTTTGGGTCAATATAGTAAACTTTTGACGTATCTTGTAATATAAAACATGAGTAGAAGATGTGGGCATGTGTTTTGGAGCTAGAAACTTTGTAAAATTAGTTTTATTTTAAAACATAAGGTTGTGTTTACGTATGCATTGGTGTAAACTAGAACGCGTTACTTGTGGTAGTGAATAAAATGGGATAAAATCGGAATATACACTATAAGTGAGAAATTATAATGCTTGAAATAATTTTTTTTTTTTTAAAAAAAAACAAAAAAAAAAAAAAAAAAAAAAACATTGATGGAACGTCATTTGAAATCATTTGTTTGTCAAATTGTCGTTATAGAGAATCAATATGTGTAATTCGATGATGCTTGTTTAAAATCATTTGAAAAATCTTTTGTTTTATTCCGCGACGAGATGTGTTAATTCTAAAATCATTTGATAATGGGCTAAGGATTAAAAGTTGAATTTTATATATTTTAAAATTATTGAGATAAGCCTTTTGATTGTTTATTATATTATTATTATTGAGATTTAAGTCTCGACTAAAATCAGTAAGTATCCGAGATAATACCACGTGAAACCTCTTTATCATTTGAGTCGAATTACGCGAATATGATTTAACAAAACAGTTTTGGGGAAAACATGTGTGTAATAAAAGTCAAAGGTTTATTTTAAGAGTTAATTGGACTAGTTTGAGTCATGTTGGAAACGTGTATATTTGTGATAATATAAGTCGTAATAATAAAAACGTAAAACTTGGGAAATTCTTACTACGTATGTTTTTGGTACTTAAGATATGAACATTAATGGGATTTTGGCACAAGTATGGAGATTTTCAAACCTAATGATTTTATCAAATATGATAACCGGGTCACCGCAATTACTAATGTTGATAATTTTCTTGCAATTGTAATTTTCCTAGAAATAAAGACTTTGTGTAGATGGAAACGTGAAAGGTATAAATTCTTTAATGGTGTAACACAAATTAAAAATGTGTAAATGTTTGGTTTTACAAGGTACATGGTAACATTAATTAGAAAATGAAAATGGATTACCCAACAAACGAATATTTGTATTATTTTCTTAAGATGTATATATATAATGTTTTGAGTCACGATGGTTCGATCGTGCGACATCACTTCTTTGATTTTGTGAGTCTGTATCCAAACTTGAGTCGTCATGTGACTGTTCATTTTAACATTTATCATGATATGAAACCATTATTGTTATATTTATTTTAAAACTACTATTTCGTTAGTACTTGATAATGAGGGTATGTTACCCGGTGTATTTTTGTCGTGTTCATGGACACCGTAACTTTTCTTCTTTCGGTTAATGGAACCTAAAATTTTGTACTTATTTGTATGATGCTATAAATCTTCATTAAAGTGGTTGTTTATTTATATTTAACAAAAGCGAGGAGGCGAAGCCGCTTTACCAAATTGTAGAGGTGAAAGAACTCGATCTTCCTGGTGAAAATTGTTTCTATTTAACCAAGTGATTATTCTTCTCTCCCCGTATACCCTTGGTGGAATGGGTGTGCAACTCGAGACGATGGGAAGTGTGATCGTTGTTTTATTTTTTTGACGCTTGTGTTGATATTCAACTTTTACTCCATGTATTCGTAGATCGCTGTTATTATCCTGAGACTTTTGTCATACATTTGAAGTATTTTCATTTCTAATGTAGTTAATTTCCGTTGGCAAATATATTGCTCGTTTACCTCGTTCGGTCTCATTGATCTTAATTTTATTACTTGTTGTGCTTGCAATGATCTTTAATCATGAACCACCTTACCGTTATTTTGTGAATAGTCTATTGTGAAAATAGGTATGAGTGTGTCAAATGTTTTGGTGAACTAAATGCAAATGGTGTCGATTTCTTTATTTAATTATTTATTTATTTTCTCATAAAAAGGCAAAGCAAAAGGTATGTTTCCAAAGTGGACGAAAAATGTTTGATGTGTTTCTTAAAACGATGGTAGCAATATTTTCCTATTTCAAATTTCATTTCAAATGATTTAATTATTTTGAAGGCTAGGTCGAAAACTTTCGTAAGTCATATTTGGTATGTAATTAATAATGTTTGTGTCGTCACTCGATCCTCAATTATGCACAGCTTAGCTAACTATGCATAATTCGGGAAGAGTCCTGTTTTGTTAATTGTCGTTGCTTGGTCCTTAAGTATGCATGATCTAGCTAGTTATGCATAGTTTTGGAAGGGCGATGTAGTTTCAAATAAATTGGTCGTCTTTAAAAACCGGTAGTGTTTTTGATAAATGTTTGGAAGAGAACGTTTTTAAAAATGGTGGATCCTTATGCAAGTAATCGTATTTTCTTTGATTTTTAAAGAAAATTTTTGAATTTTCTTGTGTTCTTTGAAATCTTTTCTTCTGTTTGGCGTTGACTTAGTAAGTCACTGCGACCGAGTAATTTTTGGAAAATGTTTTTATGAGTTGTGTGTAACGTGCAAATTTCATCGGAATCACGAGGGTGTTGATGAAATACCAAAGGGGCTCGTATCGTCACCGGGAGAAGAGTTTTTAATAAAGATGGAAAAATGCCGAAGTAGAGGAAATCAGAGTTCGAATAACTCTAAGGGAAATAACGAAGACTTCTCCTACAGCGAATGTATCGTACTTTATTTATTATTCTTTTCTTGTTCTTTTGATATGAAAACGACACATGATAAATTGTTGAAGTTTACCAACTGTGCATCGGTAATTGGAAGACCATTCCATTGTCGTTTTCGCTTATTTAAGTGAGGAATCCTCTTTGCTTGACTCAACCATCCTTGATTATCGATGGTTAAACGATAGATATCCCTAGTTGATGTTTTTGTGGTAAACCCTTGCCTTTTATGTATTTGTGTGGTAAGTAAGCTGGTCGAGTGATCGTAAGTTGTGAGAACTTGAGACGACATTGTCCAATAAAGTCCGATCATGGAGAACACGTGCCATGTAATGTATTTTTTTTAACTGTGAACGATGATATTTATTAAGATTTTGACCACGTTTGGGACGGAAGTAAGATGGTATTCTTGTAGTATCTTTTGGGTATGGATCCGTGTGTGAGCACCCCACGATGACACATGTAAGTATTTTATTTCTTTTTGGATATGCATCCATAGCTAGCAAGCTCTTGAACCTTCTTTAACTTGCAATTTTCTTTTGACTGGACTCATCCGAGAATTATGTAAATATTCTTGTTTTATCTTGGCTTGGCTGATTAGCAAGCGTGGGTTAACTGATTGAACTGATTGGTTTAGCATGGTTTGGCTATGTTGCAAACATGTCGTAATATGGTTGTATGTGTTTCATAATGGCTTTTGTGTTTGTTTGGATTGTGATGTCTTCGAGAGAGTTATGTATACGCCGAATGATTTCGTATCGATGAATTCGTTTTTGACGAAGTAGGGTTGTATGTACGTAATATCGTAATAAGGTGATTTGGTACGACTAGTATTGATTACTTCGTCTTTTATGTTTTGAACGTTTTTCTATGAGGTGATGTGCGACCCGTGTGATTTTCTTTGTGAGCAATTATTTTTATGAGATGATGAACCAAGTGAAAGGACGACTCGAATGTTGGAAAACGTACTCCGAACATGTGTGATTGATTTTGATAGTTGTTGAGAACGACACATGCCATTGGTAGTATCTTTGTACCACGACTTTTACCTTGATTAGCTTTGAAGTTGCGACATTTGAAGAATTATGTTGATGAAAATATAGACCGCGAGTTGGATGAAATGGAGTAGGAAAAAGTCAGTTGAATGGACCTGAAATGATTCGAGAGGCTACGGAAGAAATGGTGTAGATTGAGAATTATATGCTAACCGCGAGAAGCTGTGGAAAGAGATGTGTTGATACCCGTGGGAAGAATTTAGGGAAATTGAAGTGGAGATCATGGATCAAGATGGTAAGAGATTGAAGCAAGGCATAATACCCATGGTGAAGGTGTGATAGAACTCGAGACGTGAACCGAAGTCCACGTCGGAATGTGGAGACCTCTTTAGGAAGTAGTACCATCATCTTGCTAGTAGTACAAATGCGAGTATAAGAACCGGAGAGCGCCGGGACGTCGCTCCTTTAAGGAGGGGAGGATGTAACACCCGTGAAAGTGCTGTATGATGCTAAGTTATTGTCTCAAGAGCTGTTCAGTATGAGCATCTCTCGTAAGTTGAGGCTCACTTGTGGATGTGATATCCCGAGCCCAACGTCATTTATTTAATCCTATTTTACGTATATTTTTGAAATTTTTAAGAATTTTTATCGTGGAATTATTTGACGGTTTAAGTTGAAACCAACGTTTGCGGTCGTAATTTAACGATTGACGATTTAAGAAGAACCGATAACGACTACGATACCGACGGATGCCCAAAACTTACATTTTATTATCGATTGATCGATATTTGAATTTTTCGAGATTTTATTTTTACTACGTGTTAAGTCGAGTCGGAACCATGTGTATATTCGTTTTGTGTGCGCTTGAACCATTTAAAAGTATCTTCGAGTGTTCGGAACAACCCCCGACTTCCGTAAAGTTTTAAGTCGATTAATAAGTCGTTTCCCCCAAATAATGGAGTCGTTTACAAGTGAGGCCAAAAGATAACAAAAAGTACCACTTTGGTCCCTCCATACTTTTACAAAATATACAAACAATAAAACACACACACAAACACACACTCAAAGATCAAAATCTCCTCCCCCTCCCTCTTTGAAACCCACGGCTAAACACACCACCACCACCACATCTATTTTTTTTTGGGTTTTGCTAAAATCTAATCAAAGACCACCTTCTATTTCTTCATTGTAAGTCTTTTAATCCATTAAATTCAAACATGCAACAACTTAAATTTTTCCAAAAATTAAATCTTATGAACAAGTGGGTTTTGATTAAATTTTCTTGAATAAATGTTTAATTAAGGTGTTTATAAATAATAAAGAGATTTTACTAGTTGAAAAAGTTCGTTTTCTTGGTGTCTAATCGAACTGATTTCCGGTTAAATGTGTGACTCAATTGTTTTTGGTTAACAATAAAAAGGAAGTTGATTATCTATAACTAATTAAAAAGTAAATGCGAAAAGTATTTCAAAGCAAACTAAAGACAAGTACAAATAATAAAAGTAAAATAAGGTGAATATTAAAAACTAAAAGTTATAACGATATTAAAACTAATAGTAAAACAAATAATAAAACGTAATTTAAAGCGAAACAATTAATAAAAATAAAACCAAACGAAGAAATTAACTATCGACTCGAAAATAAAGTTTACTAAATGAAAAAGGAGAGAATAAAACTAAAATGGTACTTTAAAGCTAAACGAGGCAAAACCTAAAGCGGGTACTTAATAAAAGATAAAACTTGAACTTTACGAAAAAATATTAATTTTAAAATTAGACGAAAAAATTAACTAAAAATACGTAACTTTCAGAAATTAAATCGGAACAACTTTCAGATTAAACTAAACGATTACGGAATAAAAATAATAAATAAACAAGCTAGCAGCCAGCTAGCTCAAGCTAGCAAGCTACTAGCTTAAAAAGGCGGGAAAATAAGGTAAGCTAGCAAGCTAGCATGACATTTCTTACTACCATCGCAATGTTTATATTGTAAATCCATCGGAATGTTAATGTTAGTATCGGAATGTTGTTTTTGTGTCGCAATATTTATTTATTTTATTTTTTTTCTTTTAAACTATCGAAATATTAAAAAGATCTATCGGAATACTAAAAATAAGAAAAGTATCGGAATATGAAATCAAAATCTATCTGAATGTGGTTGTCAAAATTTGGGCAGCACTTCGTCGCAATATACCTTAAACTCCGTCGGAATATGCGATCGCAATGAGCGATCGCAATCCCGATCGGAATAAGGGGGATTTACCAACCTATCGCAAAGTAGAACCCACACTTGGGTTATTGCGATACAAATCAAGAAACCGTCGGAATGTGATAAAACCCTCAATATTGCGATGAACACCAACAAATCCGAAAATGGAGATAAGCAAAAATCTCAATAAGCACTTTCAATAAGCACACTAAACCAAAACTTGCACAACTTAATAAGCATAAATTTGAAAGCTTTTAAAAGACGAAATTCATAAACTTTATAAAAACACAAAATAAGAAAACAAAATAAGCAAACTTTAAAGAGACTAACTTTTTAAGAAAACTAAAAAGAAAATAAGCTAAGTACAAAATAAGCCAATAAGATTGTTAAACTTATAGCTTATTTCATTCGAAAACTTATATAGAAGTAAAAAGGTGAACTTTTTACTCAAATAAGCAATATGATTAAGCAAACCAAAACTTAATCCGAACCAAAATCAAATAAAAAACAAGAAAAGTAGGATGAGAAAGATAAATAAAAGCTTGATAAAAGGGAAATTAAGATCCAACAATTAAATTAACTTACTTAGAATTAAACGGTACGAAATTTAAGACATGAAATTAAAGTGACAAGAAATTAAAAGGTACAAGTAATGAAAATGGTGGAAAGACTAATTTTGTCAAAATTAGCTAACAACTACAAAATGAAGTCCTAATGATTTATTTATAGGGGAGAAGGAGGATTAGTGGAAGGAAGCTTCCTCCCCTCTTTCATTTCTTCTTAATTGCATGATCAAGTCCTTAAGCCTTTAATCTTTTGTTAATCTTCTTAATACTTGGACTTTGTCTTGGGATTTCTTTAAACTCGTCTTGAATTTTCTTCATAAATAAGACTCGAGTTCTTCGGCTTTAGTAAACTTCCGTCTTTTGACTTTTTCTTCGATAAATCTTCAGAATTGGTCTTGGACTTCCGTTCTTTTTCCACTCTTGATCTTTCGACTTAATCTTTCGTCTTTTTCTTCGATAAAAGCCCGTGAATGCCGTGTTTTCTCCACTTTTCACCTTTTCGTCCTAAATCACAACAAAAACACAAACCACGCATAATTCCGACATAAATGACATAAAATACACGTTTTGGCTCGGTTATTATTGTAATTAAGTGGTAAAAAGGATGGGTGTTTTCACACCTATCAAATCCCCTACACTTAACCATTGCAATGTCCTCATGCAATGCATTAGTTACAAAGCACGTTTTACACTTTCCATCATAATCAACCTACCTTGGCCTTTATTAAACAACTAAGGAAAATCAAAAAGATAGAAAATACAAGATGCAACAAGGAAGAAACTTGTAAAGAAATCTAAGACTTACATTAAGGCTTGTGTGTCATGAATGTTCATCACCCTCAAGTTTCACGTTCCCCATGCCAAGCTTAAAAACAAGATCATTGTTAGTACAAGTTAGCATAACAAACATTTACTCATGTGGTTCAGTTAATCACTTAAACTCCCTTATTCCTACGAGTATCTCTTATATTTTATTGATGTCTTGAATGATCACGAAGATGCATTGTTGACTTATTTCGCTAATTTATTTAGGCAGAAAGCAAAGTAGGACGATTTGATCAATAGTTAGCTAAAGGACAAAATCTCTTAAAACTGCTTCTCGGGATATCAAAAAGTTCATATCTTGGCATAACTTGGTTCACGATTTGAGACCTTTCTCGGGCCGATATTTGGCATGTACTTCATACTTCATATCTTCGAGAGACGTTTTTGAGATAATGGTCTTCTCTTCGTTATAGAGTTTCTTCACTTGGAGACTTTTGAGGAGTACTCCAGCTTTGTTGACCACGACTTCATGATTATTCTTCAATCTCTAATTGGGATTTTGAGATACAACGATCCGCCTCCTTTTCGGACTTGGATCTATTTATCCTCATACCTTGTTAGGGTCTTTTCGGATAGACTTCTCCATGATCTTTATGGGAGTTGATTGCTTTTCGTCGTGAGTCTTGATCCTTCATATTGATTTTGGGAATAATGCTTTTCACATCACTTTGGATCTTCAGCAATAAAATGGAATCCTCATGCCTTGTTAGGGCCTTTTCGGACTCGTCAATCTTCGCGCCCCGCTTCATAAGTTATGCCTTGGCTATGAACTCTTATCATTACCGAGCAACTTTTAAACGATCTTGGGCTAGAAGCTAAGTAACTTTTCAAATCGTACGACCTTACTTATTGCAGATAATTTATTAGCAAGTGATGGGAGAAAAAGATCATAATTAACTCACATAAGTTAATGAGAGAATACCAAACTTGTAACCAACTCTATCATTTCTCGTTCTCCATAATTTAAAATCTCAAGGAATGAGACTCGTGGATGCTTAGCCTAATAAACCAATTAAGGTCTACATGGTTAAGGATACTAGCTAGAGTGAACTTGGATAAGTAAACTCGGGTTGAGTCAAAATATTCACAACGGGCCTAATATATCTAAGATATCTAAACTTGCTAAAACCATTTTATTAAAATGCTAGAAAGTAACAAAAATAAAGGAGACTACAACTAGGCCAAAATAGATTAAAAATTTTGAAAAATGTCGAAAAATTGATTTTCCGGTTAAAATGAGGGCAAATACAAGGAAAAGACCACTTAACTTCGATAGAAGTCCCCCCTACACTTAATATAAACATTGTCCTCAATGTTTAAGCATGTGGGAGTAAACTCCCCTACACTTAGGACATTGTGAACTTTGTTTAAATCTCGTTAAGGAAAAGACAACTAAAGAGATTCCTATTTTAATATTGAGAAATATAAAATAGTGAATCGAAAAGAGTTTAGGATAGAACCGGAAAGAAGGGAACACGGAATCACGGTTCGTCAAAAGTCATCAAGAGTGTGTCTTTGAAGCTCTAATCCCTGCACATGATAAGAAAGAGAACAAGAAACACCAACGGGGCTCCCCCTACACTTATGGTGAAAACAGGAAAGATAGATAGATAATTGGGTTGCCTCCCAAAAAGCGCTTGTTTTTGTTAACCGAGTCACGAGCCTGACTCGTCCCCGAATTAAATGGTCCATGGGGAAGCCTCGTATG
Source organism: Glebionis coronaria (assembly GCA_025667525.1). NCBI lineage: Eukaryota > Viridiplantae > Streptophyta > Magnoliopsida > Asterales > Asteraceae > Glebionis > Glebionis coronaria. Next base: position 234,660 of record JANFOE010000919.1, read on the forward strand.
TAATACCGGGATCAAAGACCTTGTCCTCGTTCCCGGAGGACATCAATAAAGGAGAGGCAGGAGGATAAGTCTTGAATGGTAAAAAGGTCCTCTCAATACCAGAAAAGCAAGTGAAGTCCAGATTGACGGGAGGTGGGGTGGGTAAGGGAATCACATTGTCATCCTCCAAAGACAATGGAGGCAGACCAATTGGCAAAGCCGTAGAAGTATCAATCATAGAACGGTCCATGTCACCTCCCGGGTCAAAGCATTTATCCTCATGATCGTAGAGGAGTGTAGAAACTCGATTGAGAAGACCACGATCAAGTACGAAACCATCATTCATTTGTGGGGATTGTTGATAAGTTAAATCCTCACGAATGTGGTAAACGTAATTCTCATAAGAGGAGTGTTGATTAGGTAACTCCTCGAGAATAGGATGTTTGGGCGTGTGAGTTGGTTCGTCATTATTATGAAAAATAAGACGTTCCAACTCATCAAGTTCGGCATCGATGTTGGAAAAGTCGAATTCGCTTGTAGGTGGAAGCGGAGGCAAAAGAGCTAGCTCTCGGTCGATAATTTCCGCAATCTCTGGCTCGAAGACGAAATCATCATACTCACCACATGTTGAACTCTCGTTGAGAGGATCAAATATCGGATGTGGAGTTGTGAGTATGTGATCATTGACTAGCGAAGCAAACTTGTCCGTAAGCTCCACAAAAGTCGGCACATCACACAAATTTTCCGGAACACCTGCGGGCTCACTTGGGATGACGACAAGTTCCTCGACACGAGACTTTAGGAATTTGACCGATTCAGTTGCCGAGATAACGTCAATATGCTCATCCTCCACGATGAGAGAGCCAACGGGCTCCTCGGGTGTGATAGCAATAGACGAAGGAGGAAGGGGAGAAGTTTTGCTTTGCTTTAGAAATTCCTCCTCGTCGAAAATAACCTCAATTTCGGCATCGCTCTCCTCGTTACCTAAAGGGCCAATAATAAGCTCAGGGATATGAGTACCTGTCTGATCTCGCTGCTGTAAAAATGACTCCATACAAGTTCGCAGCGTGTGTAAAAGCTGTTTCGATTGCTCTTGAAAAGCTGTAGCAAAATCGTTTCTTTGTTCTTGAAGGGCTGTAGCAAAATCGACAATTGGTTCTTGGTAACTCATCCCGTGATGAGGCTGATGATCGAGTGGGTGCGGTGGGGGCTCAAGATTTTAAAAACCGGAATTATAGCACGTATGAGGCTCATAGTTGTTCATCGGTTGAGAAGAATTAGAAACCGGGTTTGGTTCATAATAATCCATAGTTGAAGAAAACTGAGGATCCGGATTTTGCTCATAATAATTCATTGGTTGACAGTAATAGGTATCGTGAGGGCCCCCACAGTTGTTGCAAACCGGGTATGGAGAAAACTCAGGTGCGTCTTGTGGATAGCTATTTTCATTGTCATAATTGTACCCCGGTTCTTGCCCGTGAACATACGGGTATTGAACCGGGCACGAAACATGCCAATGAGAATCGCTTCCACAATAGATGCATGGGGGAACAGAAGGTGGGTTCAAAAAGAATGAATTAGTCGAGTTGCACAAGGGACAAAATCCGTTTTGTATGTAGTCGATATCATTTCCGCACCGCTCACATGTACACCATTGACAAGAGTTGTTCCCAGATAATTGTTTCCCACACCGGACGCAATGGACATAAAAATCCATAAAGAAGGATAGATAAGCAAGAAGAATATTTTTGGTGCAAAACTTTGAAAAAGAATTGCTTTTTATGATTTTTCAAATGTTTTTGGATTTTTGAAAATTTTTGAATACGAAAAATAACGTTCACGAGTGAACGGATCCCAAAAGACAACGCGTCTCTCACAAAAAACCGTTAATCTTCACGAAAAGAGCCGGCAGCGGCGCCATTTGAAATTGAGATTTTGCTAGTTGAAAAAAGTTCGTTTTCTCGGTGTCTAATCGAATTGATTTCCGGTTCAATGTGCGACTCGGTTGTTCTTGGTTAAGAAAAACGAAAGTTGATTATCTATAACTAATTAAAAAGTAAATGCGAAAAGTATTTAAAAACAAACCAAAGACAAGTGCAAGTAATAAAAGTAAAACAAGTTGAATATTAAAAACTAAAAGTTAAAACGATATTAAAACTAATAGTAAAACAAATAATAAAACGTAATTTAAAGCGAAACAATTAATAAAAATAAATCTAAAAGACGAAATTAACTATCGACTTGAAAATCAAGTTTACTAAACGAAAAAGGAGAAAATAAAACTAAAATGGTACTTTAAAGCTAAACGAGACAAAACCTAAAGCGGGTACTAAATAAAAGATAAAACTTGAACTTTACGAAAAAATATTAATTTTAAAATTAGAAGAAAAATATAACTAAAAATACGTAACTTTCAGAAATAAAATCGGAACAACTTTCAGATTAAACTAAACAATTACGGAACAAAAATAATAAATAGATAAGCAAGCAAGCTAGCTAGCTAGCTGCTCACCCTTTTTTTTTTGGCGCCAAAAAAATAATGCATGCATGCATCGCAATGTGTATACTATATATCTATCGCAATGTATATTTATTGTATCGGAATATTATTTTATTTTTTTTTTTCTTTTTTTTTTCTTTTAAACTATCGAAATATTAAAAAGATCTATCGGAATACTAAAAATAAGAAAAGTATCGGAATATGAAATCAAAATCTATCTGAATGTGGTTGTCAAAATTTGGGCAGCACTTCGTCGCAATATACCTTAAACTCCGTCGGAATATGCGATCGCAATGAGCGATCGCAATCCCGATCGGAATAAGGGGGATTTACCAACCTATCGCAAAGTAGAACCCACACTTGGGTTATTGCGATACAAATCAAGAAACCGTCGGAATGTGATAAAACCCTCAATATTGCGATGAACACCAACAAATCCGAAAATGGAGATAAGCAAAAATCTCAATAAGCACTTTCAATAAGCACACTAAACCAAAACTTGCACAACTTAATAAGCATAAATTTGAAAGCTTTTAAAAGACGAAATTCATAAACTTTATAAAAACACAAAATAAGAAAACAAAATAAGCAAACTTTAAAGAGACTAACTTTTTAAGAAAACTAAAAAGAAAATAAGCTAAGTACAAAATAAGCCAATAAGATTGTTAAACTTATAGCTTATTTCATTCGAAAACTTATATAGAAGTAAAAAGGTGAACTTTTTACTCAAATAAGCAATATGATTAAGCAAACCAAAACTTAATCCGAACCAAAATCAAATAAAAAACAAGAAAAGTAGGATGAGAAAGATAAATAAAAGCTTGATAAAAGGGAAATTAAGATCCAACAATTAAATTAACTTACTTAGAATTAAACGGTACGAAATTTAAGACATGAAATTAAAGTGACAAGAAATTAAAAGGTACAAGTAATGAAAATGGTGGAAAGACTAATTTTGTCAAAATTAGCTAACAACTACAAAATGAAGTCCTAATGATTTATTTATAGGGGAGAAGGAGGATTAGTGGAAGGAAGCTTCCTCCCCTCTTTCATTTCTTCTTAATTGCATGATCAAGTCCTTAAGCCTTTAATCTTTTGTTAATCTTCTTAATACTTGGACTTTGTCTTGGGATTTCTTTAAACTCGTCTTGAATTTTCTTCATAAATAAGACTCGAGTTCTTCGGCTTTAGTAAACTTCCGTCTTTTGACTTTTTCTTTGATAAATCTTCAGAATTGGTCTTGGACTTCCGTTCTTTTTCCACTCTTGATCTTTCGACTTAATCTTTCGTCTTTTTCTTCGATAAAAGCCCGTGAATGCCGTGTTTTCTCCACTTTTCACCTTTTCGTCCTAAATCACAACAAAAACACAAACCACGCATAATTCCGACATAAATGACATAAAATACACGTTTTGGCTCGGTTATTATTGTAATTAAGTGGTAAAAAGGATGGGTGTTTTCACACCTATCAATAAACATGGGGAAACAATTAAATTAGCTAGAATCAAAGTTTTATTGGTGTTCTTGTTCATGAAACCCACGGCCCAAAAGGGGGTGTTTGGTTTCTTTGATTTCAATCTTAATTGGTTATGGGTTTATGTTTATAGTCATGTTTATGTAGTTTTTGAATGGGTTAATCGAATTACATGTTGTTTTCATCAAATGGGTTTTTGATTAAGATGTTCATACAAGTGATTAAGGGTAGTTAGGTTGTGTTAGATTGATTTAATGATGTTGGTATAGGATTAGGAAGTGATGAGAAGTGTTGGAATGATGATTGTTAAGGTTTCGAAAGGGGTGTTTTTAGGACAGCAGGTCTAGAGGGTGTTTTCGTGGTTTTAAGTCTAAGTCCAGGTTGAGATGGTAGGATATAGTTGTAGTGGTCGTCGAGACGCTCGTTTCGGTATAAGGTAGAGCTTCTAACTCAAAACGAGTCAAAAGTTATGATATTTTAAAGTTTGAGGCGTACCGGGTGATGAAAAATCACAAGTTACGGGTTTTTGTCAAAATATAGGTCGAATGTCTAGGATTGTAACTAGAGTTCTAAAAATGTTTGGAAGTTGTTCTTTGGTCCTAGACCTGTACAAAAGAGTATATTTTCAATTTTAGGAGTTGGCGTTTCAAGTTGAGTTGACTAAATAAGTCAAAGTCGAGTTGCACTTGGAAGGTGCAAATTTGTCCAAAATTGTAAGGTATGGAGATGTGTTGAGCAGAAGGTCTTAGAAGTGAAAACTTTTTATGAAATTTGGTATGGGTTTTCTACAGATTATAAATGATTTTTACAAATTTTCTCAGATTTTTAGGAGTGGTCTAAGTGGGGTAAAACAGCCCGTACATTCGGTATGTACCGGCAGAATTGTAAAATGAGTAATGGTTTTAATCAAGTATAAAATTGACGTGTCTAGTAAATATCACTTGTATGGGTTTTTGGCGTGAGTTTATATGAACCTTGAGTGTTCTTAATTATGTACATACAGTACTTGAAGGTACTTGAGTGTGTTGACTCATTACGTGTTTATTCGTTAGGTGTTGTATTTGAATTTCCGGGGCATCCTCATCGTCGGTGATCGATTTCGTCTACGCCGTAGTTACTAATACTACCACTACGCAAGGTGAGTCTATAGCCTCGCTCTTTACTTATTTCAAATGATTTTTACCCGCGAGGGGGATACATGCTAATTTAAATGAAAATGAACATAAGTCTTGATTGATTGTTGGACCCGAATGTTGCCTCGAAATTGTGTTGAGTACCTAGTTGCAAAAGTCCCTAAATTCATGAACTATTAACTATTGTCTTGCCCTCGAGAAGGGGGAAATAGCCACTTATACAATTTGTAGTACTACGGGGCTAACGACCCAATGCTAGCCGAGAAGCTGTACGTTGAGTAAGTTCTGCGGTAGATTATCTTGTATGAGAGATAAGGTATAATTGCAACTGATGCCTTTAGAAGGGGCACTGGTTTCATCTGAATCACGCCGGTAATTATTACGCGGGTGATTGAGTTAACGGATTAGTGTCATGAGCTTAAACACAATTGTCATAACCTTGAAAATAGATTGTGAGTACGACAATGCTATTGAATGATCATGATTAGTTTTTAATACTTATGTTCAACTTATGATTTGATAAACCTATAGATTCGCTCAACCTTTGTGTTGATGATTTTAAGCATGTGTTTCAGGTAACCAAGATTGATAGCAGCGGAGCATGCGAGGATGGAAGTTGTTGTGGCTTGGCGGTCTACTTTGTTTTCCTCCCTTTTTGCACTTAAAAACTCTTTTATACTTTGTCATGTGAATGGAAATGTATTTTTGGGTTGAGATTCAGTGGGGACCTAAACGCAACTCTGTTTTATATAATGAACTTGGGATTTGGAAAACTGTAGACTTACATGTTTTTAATAATGATAAATTTTATGTTTGAACTTTTACGTCTCTTGAGTCGTTTAATATAGCTTATGTGTGATGATAACTACGTAGCACCCATATGTTGTAGTTCCGCTGCGCATAGCATTTTGTGGGGGTGTTACAACAAGAATCTAAGACGAGTATTATTTGTCTAGGTTTCCGTGATTGAAGCACGTACCGTACATCCAAATCGCCAATAACCGCCTTCCCACATCAACGTGAGTTCATAGCCTCACACTCTTTTAAATGTTTTTATGAAATGTTTTATAAATCCACGAGGGAGATAACATGTTAGTTTTTATGAAATAGGACACTAGTTGTCCCAATTGTTTGTTTATTGATTTGGACCCGAATGATTGTATGACCCGATGAATGATTATATGACCCGATGTATGAAATAAAATGGATTATTCAAGTTAGGTTATGTCACTAAAAGTCCCATTAGCATGAATTGTGAACTACCGGGATTTGGTAGACGCTTATGCATATAATAGTACTATTTGGGGACGATCACCCCAGTTCGCGCCTTGACGGTTGGTCCCCGTCGTGCCACATTGATTGGTAAGCGAATTTATGTATGAGAAGATTTCCATAGCGTGCTTATTGTGACGACACGCTAATTTAGATGGGCAAATTAAGTATCGGGTTAGCTACCCGTTGTTGGTTATAGTAAGGTAACAATGTCATGCGGCTTATAATAATCCAATTAACGAAATACTGCTTTAAGCATTGAATTACGATATATTGCCTGACTAGCAATACAGGGTCTTATCATTGATATTATGTTCGTGTTTTGGTTTTATATAACCATATTCATATAACGGTTTTATTTAATCTATACAACGTTATAAAACGTATTGTACGATGTTTTTAACGACAATGGTTCGTATAATGATTTTGAAGGCAAAAGCCTATATTATTATTTTGATAAGGATTTGTATAAAATGACTTTGGCTATTTTACGTCCTATTAAAATGATTTGTACAAAATGATTTTTGGTAATAATTTTATACCGATGTTATATTGATGGATTTCATTAAACTCTATGAATTCACTCGGCGTTATCGCTGACCTTTTCTTTTAACATGTTTTATCTCAGGTACTTGAAGGTAATTCTCGGGAAGACAACAAGAATTCATGGCCCGTACTTAAACAATAATTTCCATTCAAATGCTTTGTAAAACTTGTATGAAATACAATGACTTGGGACCTATGTAAATTTGATATTTATGAATGGAAATGCTTTATTATTAAACGACGCGATTTTTAAGCGTTGTCTATGATGTGAGTAATGTGCTATCTCGTAACACCAACGAGTCTTCCGCTGTATTGAATTGTATAAAATTTGGGGGTGTTACAAAATTAGACCAAAATCATTGCTGCCATTAAAGAGCACTGATGGTTGATCACTTGTTATATGACACGTGTCACAATTTTGGTGGTGGTAACCATATATGTCAATTTCTTTTAACTTGACTATCTAGTGAATGGTAAGTGCTCAACTTGACCATTTTCGTTCTTTTCGTTTAATTTTTTCAATATTTAAAGTTTTGATTTTTAACTTGCAAAGTAAACTGTTCCATTTATATGCTTTTGTAGTGTAATTCTTTACATTTCCCAGTAAGTTTAGAGTAAAAGTTCTTTGTTTTACTTATCATAAATAGCTAAAAGGTTCAAGGAAACTTGGCTTGTTAGTTGTTTCTGCTTTAGTTTATAGCAGCTATTGAGAATTTGAGATTCCTTTCCTTTGATATCTATTCTCCATCCACAATAGTGACGTGTCATCATGGCTAAACCGAAGAACACAAACCATATGATAGCCATGATTAAAGCATCGGCCCTGTAAAACCAACAGACTGTCCGACAATGTCATTACATAATAGAACTTCACAAGAAAATCTACATCTTATAATTTATATATAGAGTCAAAAATCCAATCAATTTGATGATTCTGTAAGCATATATGTTTAAGTAACAGACTATCTTATTATGTGGTCATTATAATCACTTTCAAACAACACATCCAAACATTATCATGTATTATCGATTTCTAAAGTGAAAGAGAACTTACTGCCCAGTAATGTTTATTAGTAATGTCCCATCCGCCTTGATGCTTTTTGAATCGGTTGAGAATATCAGGCCTCTTACTCCTCGACCCCATCGGAATGAGCTTCAGCTACTGCTGAGTTCACGATCCCATTTCCAAAATGACCCAAGTTTTATCTTCCCCTACAATGATCAACTATCTATGTCATAAACGTGTTGACAAAAACAATATGTCTTACAAAATATGCCATGTTTCAACCCATTTTAGATTCATACACTAAATATCCATGATAAACAAAATATAGAAAATGAAACTCAAATAGTAGGCAATTATATATTCCATAATAGTTAAAAAAATACCAAAACTAATATGCCCTCCAGTCAAAATATGTATATTGACCATCTGATGTATTAACCATTGATGTATAGTTGTATACTGTAACATGTTAGTTGTTGGAACTCTCATGTGTGTGACAGTAGACAACCTAATCTAGATATATGAGATTGTGATGCTTGTTGCTACGTTTTCCTGAGACCTAAATATCTGTTATAAGACAAAGGCAACTCCCAGATCAGTTAAATTCATTTAGGTTTCAGGATGATGTCCCTAGGTACCAACCCCTTGGGATCTGCTAGGTCCACTTGACCCGCTCTATTTATCATGGATATATCAAATAAGGTTTGCACTAGGGTGCGCTCCGCACCTCCCAACTCGTATGCGAGTGATGTTGACATACCCTTAAGTCTCTAGTAAATCCCATATAAATAAAATAGTTTGTAACATTAAACCACCACCAAATAATCGAGACCTAGTAGTGAAACACCTAACATCATCAATATAGGTCTAAGGTTAAAATCTCATGTATGGGAGTGGCCAGGAAACGGTCATCTACACGCGTGAAGATTCTACTAACTAAACATCTTCACGCGCGAAGATGCTACTAACTAAACATCTTCACACACGAAGATGCTACTAACTAAACATCCTCACGTGCGAAGATGTTACTAACTTAACATATTCACGCGTGAAGATGTTACTAACTAAACATCTACACGCGTGAAGATGTTACTAACTAAACATCTTCACGCGCGAAGATGTTACTAACTAAAGATCTTCGTGCGCGAAGATGCTACTAACTATGCTACTAAACATTTACTCATGTGAAGATACTTTAAACTAAACATCTTCGCACATGAAGATGCCTAACTAAACATTTTCACACGTGAAGATGCTACTAACTAAACATCTTCGCATGTGAAGATGCTACTAACCAAACATCTTCACATGTGAAGATGCTACCAACTAAACATCGTGAAGATGCTACTTACTTAACACCGTGAAGATGCTACTAACTTAACATCTTCACGCGTGAAGATGCTACTAACTTAACATCTTCACGTGTGAAGATGCCACTAACAAAACATCTTCAGGCATCTTCACAAGATGCCACTAACTAAACATCTTCAAGCGAGAATATATTCCTAAAAAACTTATACCTTTGTCGGGCGAAAACTAAATCTATAAATAATGTAACATACTCGTAAGTACTATCAATACTACTAGAACAATGAATCAACAAATAAAGTTCACATCTTGCACAATATTGGTTCAAACATTTCATCAAACACTTAATATGCAAAGTTACATAAACAAAAATTACAATCAATCTTAACCTAATAACCTCCATAATAATGACATACATGTGTTAGATGCTAATCATTTAGTCAACACGACTAAAGCTAAAACATTAATAAATTAATAACTTTATTCACACCTACTCGATATCAATGTTTAAATATGGTTTATCTTACTATACAAACTCTCTTTTCGTTGATTGATCGGTGGTGGAAGGTGGTGAACGGTGGATGATGGCGGTGAATGGTGGTGAACGGTGGAGGATGACGGTGAATAGTGGTGAACAATTGATTATGGTGGATTATGGTGAATTACGGTGGTGGAATGTGTTGTTACGTGTATGTGTGTAAAAGTTAGAGAGATTTTTTTTGGAATGTAACAAATGAGCACTTCAATTTTGACCCCTGTGATTTTTAGGAGCACTTCAACTTTGTAAAATTGCAAATAAGTCCCTCCGTTTTTAGAGTAATTATACATTATGTGACAATCCGTCAATTTAAGGTCGTTATTTTATTCTCAAGTATTATTTAAAATCATTATTTTATTGTTATATTATGAACTCACTCACTTTTGGGAAAAAATTAGGTTTACGTCCTAAAGTAGCATCGACTACGTCTAAACCGGAGAACTCTACGTTACGTGCTAACGTTTACATACACCGTTTTTGTGACAGTCCGACATTTCAGAAAATAAATTTATTCTCGAATATTATTTTGGAATTTTAATTTGTGTTGGTTCATAAACTCACAAATTTACGAGAAGAGATTAGGACTTACATGCATAATTTAGCGTCTTTTACGATTAAACCGGAAACCCTAGGTTTACGTATTTACGCTTTTGTGCTCCGTTTTTTATGAGACAATTTTTGTTAGATTTGTTTTGTGCCGTTGATTCATAATTTATAAAAACGTTTTTCGTATAACGACCCGAGGGCACGTAAATCGAGGAAACTAGAATCGAGGAGTACCCGTAAATTAGTGGAGATGAGACAAGTTTACACTTGCCTCACCCCCACTATGGACGACCAAGGCTTATCCAACACACCACATTTGGTGGCAAGCTAACAAAGATACAAAGGACACTTGTCCTTAATATCCAACCAAAACCACAAACCATAAAACTAGCTAACTCATACCATTTGCATACATGCAAACTAGAAACCTACATACAAAACTCTCTCTATCCCTCCCCTTTTTCCATCCAATTTACCACCACCAAACATCACAATTGATCAAATTTCTACCATAAATCTTATGTATAACTTACATAAGATGATAACCCATTGAAGACATGGTGATTTGAGGTGATTCTAACATCTAAAAAGAAGTTTCCAAAGGATTTTAGGGCTGATTTGTTGAAGGTGTCTTCATATTCTTGGTAATCTTGAAGGTGGTTTTGATATTTCATAAGATTGGTTACCAAAACCAAGCCTTGTTCATCAAAAATCTCAACCTTTTCATCACTTTGGTGGTATAGAGATTGTTTCTTCCTATCATCTTGTTATTTTGTAAAAGTATTCATGTATTTTCTTCTTAGATATATGTGTATATGATGATTAATGATGATCAAAGTATTATGTGGGGATTTTGTGTTAACAGATTGGGTTAAAAAGATTAAAATCTACAAGTTAAAATGTTAAAATCTTGATTAGATTTATAGGCTGTATAAAACAGTAAGTATCAATATGAACACTTGGTTAAATGGCTTAGATTATTGAATATACAGATAGATATATGATTTTTACATATGTGGTTAGTTGGCCACTCAATGGAATCATTAAAATGAGCAAGATATGATCAAAATACAATTGAGGTATAAATCTGTATAGTCTGTTTGGACGAATTATTAGGAATACTTAGAGGATGATTGAGTAGTATCTACACGGGAGTTATTTGTAGCACATATCATTTAGTTTGTGCTGCTCAAACTTGAGCTTCTATCTCCTCGTAAAACTCAAGATATGGCAAAAATGGTGAAATAGACTTTGATAATTAGATTTGTAAATAAAACCATATAATATAAAATGAGCACTCAAGTAAAATTATTATAAAATAAATCTATAAAAGCCACTAACTAATAATAATATTTATAAAATGAGTTGTATACTATGATATATAAGTATGACATTTTTATAAAAGTAAAGACTCAAATATTTTCTAAAGTTATAAAACTATATATAAGTTTTACGTCTTTTCGGCTAAAACCGAAAGATTAACGTTTTCGTTAAATAAAACTTAGACGGTCGGACCCGTCTAATGTAGCACTTTTGTAACTCATATACTGATATTTAAACATATTTGACAAGTAAAAACCGATAAAACCCGATCTTTATAACTTATGGACCATAATGGGCCAAAGTAGCCTTATTGGACCACTAGCCCAACTAGTTTGGCTAAACACTAATGGACTTACTCATGGGCTTAACCCACTTAGGCCCAACATGTGAGTATAGGCCTGGTATTAAAAGTATAAATGGACTAATATAATGAATTGAACTCTTAATGGGCTTATTGGGCCTTAATATGTAATTGGGTTAAAACTAGTATAACTAGTCTAAATTGACTAACACATAACAACTATAATGTTGTATGAAGAGATAAAATCCCACTTGATCATCATCATACTTATGATATCATCATATATACATAACCATTATTTTTATAAAGTCATTCGACAAGAGTCTAAGACCGAGTATTATTTGTCTAGGTTTTCGTGATTGAAGCACGTACCGTACATCCAAAACGCCGATAGCCCGCCTTCCCCAATAAATGTGAGTTCATAGCCTCACACTCTTTTAAATGTTTTATGAAGTGTTTTATAAACCCGCGATGGAGATAACATGTTAGTTTTAATAAAATTTGGACACTAGTTGTCCCGATTGTATGCTTATTGATATGGACCCGAATGATTATATAACCCGATGAATGAAATGAAATGGATTATTATTAGTTAGGTTATGTCACTAAAAGTCCCATTAGCATGAATTATGAACTACCGGGATTTGGTAGACGCTTATGCATATAATAGTACTATTTGGGGAATATCACCCCAGTTCGCGCCTTGACGGTTGATCCCCGTCGTGCCACATTGATTAGTAAGCGAATTTATGTAGGAGAATATTTATATAAGCGTGATTATTGTGACGACAAGCTGTTTTAGATGGGCAAAGGAATTACAGGTTAGCTACCCGTTGTTTGTTATAGTAAGGTAGCAATGTCATGGGGCTTATAATAATCCAATAACGAAAATACTGATATACGCATTGAATTATAATATATTGCCTGACTAGCAATACAGGTTCTTATTACTGAATATTATGTTCGTGTTTTGGTTTTACATAACCATTTTCATATAACAGTTTTTATTTAACTCTATACAACGTTATAAAACATATTGTATGATGTTTTTGCGACAATGGTTCGTATAATGGTTTTGAAGGCAAAAGCCTATATTATGATTTACGACAAAGATTTGTATAAAACGTCTTTTGCCTATTTTATAGCCTACGATAAAGATTTGTACAAAATGATTTTTGGTAATAATTATATACCGGTGATATACTAATGGTTTTTATTAAACTCTATGAATTCACTCGGAGTTTTCGCTGACCTTTTTAACATGTTTTATCTCAGGTACTTGAATGTAATTCTCGGGAAGACGACAAGAATTTATGGCCCGCATTCAAATAAAATTTCCATTCAAATATTTTGTAAATTTATATGACATACTATGACCTGAGGATCTATGTAATTTGATGTTTATGAATGGAAAATGCTTTATTATTAAACGACGTGATTTTTAATAAGCGTTGTCTATGATTTGAGTAATGTGCTATCCTGTAACACCAACGACTCTTCCGCTGAACTAAAGTATGAATATTTGGGGGTGTTACAGTTTGGTACCAGAGCTCTCGTTATAGAGAACGAAAGATTTTTAAAACCAAGGTTTTGAATAAAACATTTCAAAATCTTTTAACCATAAATATTTCTAAATAAATATTTTGAGTAAAATGTTTAAAAATCTTTTGACTATAACGGTGCCGAAGAATTCCCGAGTTACCGACAAGGCCAGACTGAGAAGTGTTATTTTAATATATATATATATATATATATATATATATATATATATATATATATATATATATATATATATATATATATATATATATATATATATATATATATATATATATATATATATATATATATATATATATATATATATATATATATATATATATATATATATAACTTGGATTATATATATATATATATATATATATATATATATATATATATATATATATATATATATATATATATATATATATATATATATATATATATATATATATATATATATATATATATATATATATATATATATATATATATATGTATATATATATATATATATGTATATATATATATATATATATATATATATATATATATATATATATATATATGTTGTAAATTGATTACATTATTGTTTGATGATTATTTTAATACGTATACGAGATATTTATACGACGTAGACTGTCACAAGGAACCCTATGTAACACCCCCAAATTACCACGCAGCGGAATACCACTTTGCGGTGCTACTCATAGCACATCGCACACAATCATAGAAAAGGACCTCAAAAGAGACGTTAAAAAATATTATACAGTCTTGTCCAAAAAGTTTTCCATCCCAATATATATAAAATTAGAGTAGCGTTGGTCCCAAAAACCGCTACCAATCACAATACATTAAATGCTTAAAAGCAGTTTATTCATTTCATAGGATGGAAAAGTAAACAAAGATTTAGACAAATAAGCACCAACTTCCTCCTCACATGCTCTGCTGCTATCCATCTTGATTACCTGAAATACATGTGTAAAATCATGAACACAAAGGTTGAGCAATTCTATAGGTTTTACAATTCATTTGAACACAAGCAAAGATTATAAGTTTGTGGCATACTTGAAGGCAACAAACATCGAATTTCCATCAACAATAATAATTGTATATAGCATAAATTGCATTAAGCTCATGGAACCGAGCCCTTAGACACTCCGTTAGGTCTAATAAGACAAGAGATTTATTAATTGTCGTTACCTCTAGATTATTGGTACATTGTCGTATACCTGACTTCTCAATACAATATGTTCAAACAGTGTGGAGGTCGGGCCTAAGCTTCTGTGACAAGTCCACACAAACTGAACCGGGGCGGCTTCCCCCATAGATCTATTAATTATACTAGCGGTTAACCCATCATAGATTCATTAACGATCCATAATTGAGGCTTTAACAAAGGCAATCACCTAATGCAATTTAAAGGCAACCATGGGTCCATTCATAGAGGGACAAGCATACCATAAAAGACTTGCATTCCAAGTTTATGAAAAAATGTATTCCCCCTCGCGGGTTTAAAAACCATTTACAAAATAGTGTAAAAGCGAGGCTATAGACTTACCTTAAGTAATACACAAAGCTGGTAGTAGCAGTGATCGCCGAAGTGAAGATGCCTCCTAAATATATACACATCAAAAGCCGCCACCTAACAAATAAGGTGCGCGCTTAGCAACATACTTAAGTATTTTAAATCATACTTAGTATAATAAAATCAATGACTCAAAATAGTATGTACATAGACATGACCAATCAATGCAAGTGATTTCCTTCTAAACCCCACAACATGTACTAGCTTTCCAAGACTAGCACCTTCGATATTGATCCATCTGAAGATGCCAAATCAATACGGCTCAAGTACCCTAAATGGGTCTTCAATATTAGAATATACACCCACACATAAGACTTATATCCTTTTAGAACTTTGAGAAGCTAATAGTTTAGCCTCTCGCCTCAAACTATGACGCGAGGTTAAGTACCTCTCAAAAAGTACTCAGCTGGTACTTACCAAAAGTACACACTGTTTTACCATACCTAAACAACTCCGTTTTCGACGAAACTTGGTGACAAACTCATTTATAATCTGTAAAAGACTCAGTTTAAATTTCATCAAATGCTATATATTTTAGAACCACCTGCTCAACACATCTTTAGACTTTAAAAACCGGACAGTTTTCACACTTGTATCGTAAAACCATTTTGACCTTGTTAAACATTTCCATTTACAAAATCGCCACTTGACTTTGAAAATAGACTCAAAATGCTAAGTTTAGAACCCAACAAAAGCCTTTGATCAGTTTTAAAACTCAACTTATAGTCCCCGAGATTCGATCCAAATATCGACAACAATTTCGTATTGTGTCAATACTCGTCTCCCGGTACACGAATAATCAAACTAGCATAACTTTTGACTCGTTAGGAGTTAAAAGCTCTATCTTATATCGAAACGAGCATCTCGACGACTACTACAACGGTATATAATAATATCAAACTTTAATCAACAGCCACTGTACGAAAAATGCCGTTAAACCTACTGATCTAAAATGACTCTTTAAAAATCACACCAACAACCATTTTAACCCATTTTTATCATCATCAACTCCTCAAATATGATATATTAATCATTCCTAACATTTTATATCATTCCTAAATCACTTGCATGATCCATCCTTTCAAAACCCATATAAAAAATCAAGCATGCAACACTTTTAAAATCAAATATAATAATAATAACACCATACCACTACCTTAAAAATGGATCAAACACTTGTTCTTCATCAAAATTTTTAAAAGAATAAAAAGTTCTTGCATGTGGGATTTTCTTAGATCAAAATGATCACAAGAAGATTATAAGGATGGGTCTTTTGTTAGATTGTCTTGAATCAAGCTCAAAATCCAAATATGACGGTGTTTTGGGGTGGTGGATGTCACGGCCAAGAGAGGAAACAAAGAGAGAGAGAACACATTTTTTTGTGTGTGTTTTATGTGCAAGAAATGAGAAAGAAATTTCTTTTATATGGTGGGTGGAGATTTGTTTGCAATTTGTGCATTCTTGTGGAACAAAGTGTAAATATTAGTTAAAAAGCGGGAAATGACTTCCAATGAATTTTATAAATATTTACGAGAGTCGGGTTTCGTCCCGGGTTCATAAAAATATAAATCTCGTTTGTTAAATCGATCGTTTTAAAAATTAAACGCACACAAAACGAAATAATAAAGTTCGACTCGACTTAATACGTAATGAAATAAAAATTTCAAAAATATCAAATATCGAAATAATCGGTATCAAAATATAATATTTGGGCATCCATTGGCATCGCGATCACTATTAGTACTCTTCAATTGTCACAACAATTAATTATAGTCACACATTATCGGTTTCAACTAAAACCGTCAAATATAATAATACTCATCATTACTTAGAAATTAAAAATCCGTTATATAATTAGGATAAAATAATGACGTTAAGTTCGGGTTATTACACTACCGCATCCTTAAAGGAGCGACGTCCCGGCACTGACATCGCCTCATATTCGTATTGCGTTCCAATAGGAAAGATAAGGGAACTTCTTACTAAAGAAGTCCTCACGATCCCACATGAATTTCAATCCATGATCTCAACTGGTTCTTCTTACAAAACACAACTTATCGTCAAGTTGTATCTCACCAACAGAGGATGCCTAATTCCTTATCCACCGATCACTCCTTCAAGCTCGACACATGAAAATTTTATGAATTACACGAAGCTCATTTAACGACAAGAGCGGATGACCGGACCTTCGGGTAAGTCCAGTCAAAAGGAAGGTTTCAAATTAAAGGATATCCATTGGCCGGATAGCCATGGACACACATCAAAAGAACTAATAAGAAAAACATTTTCGTCATCAGAGGGTGCTCACACACAGATCCATACTCAAAAGATAATTCGAAGACACAATATCACTTCCGCTCCACGCGCAGTCAAAGACTCAATAAGCATCGTCGTTGAAAGTCAAAAAGATATTACATAATATGTGTTCTACATGATCGGACGTCATTGGATAATGCCATCTCAGATTCTCACAACTTACGATTATTAGAGTAGATCACACACCATATAAGTACATAAAAAGAAAAGGTCGAACATAAACATCAGATACAGATTTCCACCGTTGATCATCGAGAAAACCTTGAACGAACCCTTGATAATAGAACTTGGTTTCCAGAGTCTTTCCACTTGTGGTGTCGGCTACAACATACTCCTCGATTGATAACGAATTTATTAATTCCAATCATTAAGAAATTCGGTCCATTGACGAAGATTCACAACATATCGGGCATATCAACAGCTTCTGCTCCAATGCTCAGCATACCAAATGTGTCCCACTAACTTCTGCTTCAGTGTTCATCATACAAAAGCATCCTTCTACTTCATCATACTAGTCCCACGGGTTCGTCGTCAAGAAAAGACTTCGGTGACCCTTCAATAGTAGCAATTAAAATCCCAAAATCCTTTATCCAAGACAAGTTTTCGGTGATACCTTGATCCTCAGTCAATCCATAAATACATGCATAGATACTAGTGACGCTTAAACGTCGCCTATTCTCGGAATGGTTATCGGTTCTTAACAATCTGCCTATAAAGCTCGCGATCAATAAGACACCTTAGAAGTGGTCCATCGAAATAAATCATAATTCGAGAGAAGTCCAACGGCTACTCGTACATAGATGATAATCGAAGATAATCATAATGACGATGGCACCGAACGATTCGTACCAACGAAACAAAATTCGAAGGAAGACGTATGCACACCAAACATCCACAAATCAAGCCAGACATACTTGGGCCCACTCATTTATAACTCCTTGTCTACATCAAAAGGCGTCCCCTTTCATGTATACAAGAGTTTATAAATTTACGGTTCGGGAACTTATAACTTTCTTGTTCAAATGAAAAGGCGTCCCAATCCATTTCAACAAAACGATTATAAGTCATACTACTCAAGTATTACTATCTCTCAACACGATATCATATCAAAATACCATAGTAAATACAAGGTGTCAATAAACTTATATCATGATTTCCGTATTCAAACGTCCCATTCCATTTAAATAAGGAAATCACGACAATCTAAGGTCCAGTGTTTAAATTTTTCTTATTCAAATGTCCTAATCCATTTAAATAAGACAGCCTTAAACAACTCTTAGTTGGGCGAGTTAAAATCTCAATATCTAAATGTCCCATTCCATTTAGATACAAATTTTTAAGTCACTCAACCGAATGACTACTACGAGCATATCATTGTTGTACCCAAACTATATATATTTGATTAGGATATATATATCTTAAGTCCAACATTGGAATCCTCCTTTCGCCAATAAAACATAGTAATATAAAATCAAATCACACGTCACATTACATAGAAGATATCACCTCAGATAATGATTCTTCAAAATCATAAGAAGTATCGAAAACACGAACATCACATTTATCAATTACGTTTCGAAAGGAGATGTCCAAAAATGGCACATCACGATACGATGATAACGATCGAACTTAAACAAGTCGATATGCGATAGGTTACGAAACCATATATACATACTCAAAGTATCAATCAAGTTTCATACTCCTATTCAGATAACATAATCATCAATATCGGTGATTGGCAGTGAAACCAAATTCCGATACAAAACTGTATTATAAAATGTACGATAATCATTCAAGGAACATTGCTTCGCGTGCAATGCCTTTAAATACCATAGTATATTCATAATTATACATATTACTATTCTTACATACACATAGTATCACATAATCACAATCATTAACAAGTAGTACAAGAATAGCCTTACCGGAGCCATGCGGAGTAGTTGCGTGCTTAAACCTTTTAATACATACCAAAAGTTATAGTTTAGGACATTTTTAAAATCGACCTAGTTCTCTATAACTTGAGGCTCTAATACCAATCTGTAACACCCCCAAATTACCACGCAGCGGAATACCACTTTGGGGTGCTACTCATAGCACATCGCACACAATCATAGGAAAAACGACCTCAAAAGAGACGTTAAAAAAATATTATACAATCTTGTCCAAAAAGTTTTCCATCCCAATATATATATAATCAGAGTAGCGTTGGTCCCAAAAACCGTTATCAATCACAATACATTAAATGCTTAAAAGTAGTTTATTCATTTCATAGGATGGAAAAGTAAACAAAGATTTAGACAAATAAGCACCAACTTCCTCCTCACATGCTTCGCTGCTATCCATCTTGATTACCTGAAATACATGTGTAAAATCATCAACACAAAGGTTGAGCAAGTCTATAGGTTTTACAATTCATTTGAACACAAGCAAAGATTATATGTTTGTGGCATACTTGAAGGCAACAAACATCGAATTTGCATCAACAATAATAACTGTATATAGCATAAATTGCATTAAGCTCATGGAACCGAGCCCTTAGACACTCCGTTAGGTCTAATAAGACAAGAGATTTATTAATTGTCGTTACCTCCAGATTATTGGTAAATTGCCGTATACCTGACTTCTCAATACAATATGTTCAAACAGTGTGGAGGTCGGGCCTAAGCTTCTATGACAAGTCCACACAAACTGAATCGGGGCGGCTTCCCCCATAGATCTATTAATTGTACTAGCGGTTAAACCATCATAGGTTAATTAACGGTCCATAATTGAGTCTTTATCAAAGGCAATCACCTAATGCAATTTAAAGGCAACCACGGGTTCATTCATAGAGGGACAAGCATACCATAAAAGACTTGTGTTCCAAGTTTATGAAAAACATGTATTCCCCCTCGCGGGTTTAAAAACCATTTACAAAATAGTGTAAAGCGAGGCTATAGACTTACCTTAAATAATACACAAAGCTGGTAGTAGTAGTGATCGCCGAAGTGAAGATGCCTCCCAAATATATACACATCAAAAGCCGCCGCCTAACAAATAAGGTGCGCGCTTAGCAACATACTTAAGTATTTAAAATCATATTTAGTACAATAAAATCAATGACTCAAAATAGTATGTACATAGACATGACCAATCAATGCAAGTGATTTCCTTCTAAACCCCAAAACGTGTACTAGCTTTCCAAGACTAGCACCTTCGATATTGATCCATCTCAAGATGCCAAATCTATACGATTCAAGTACCCTAAATGGGTCTTCAATATTAGGATATACACCCACACATAAAACTTATATCCTTTTAGAACTTTGAGAAGCTAATAGTTTAGCCTCTCGCCTCAAACTATGACGCGAGGTTAAGTACCTCCCAAAAAGTATTCAGCCGGTACTTACCAAAAGTACACACTGTTTTACCATACCTAAACAACTCCGTTTTTGATGAAACTTGGTGAAAAACTCATTTATAATCTGTAGAAGACTCAGTTTCAATTTCATCAAATGATTCATATTTTAGAACCACCTGCTCGACACATCTTTAGATTTTAAAAACCGGACAGTTTTGCACACTTGTATCGTAAAACCATTTTGACCTTGTTAAACATTTCCATTTACAAAATCGCCACTTGACTTTGAAAATTGACTCAAGAACCCAAAAAAAGCCTTTGATCAGTTTTAAAACTCAACTTATAGTCCCCGAGATTCGATCCAAATATCGACAATAATTTCGTATTGTGTCAATACTCGTCTCCCGGTACACGAATAATCAAACTAGCATAACTTTTGACTCGTTAGGAGTTAAAAGCTCTATCTTATATCGAAATGAGTGTCTCGACGAATACTACAACAATATATAATAATATCAAACTTTAATCAACATCCACTGTACGAAAAATGGCCTTAAACCTACTGATCTAAAATGACTCTTTAAAAATCATACCAACAACCATTTTGACCCATTTTTATCATCATCAACACCTCAAATATGATATATTAATCATTCCTAACATTTCATATCATTCCTAAATCACTTGCATGATCCATCCTTTCAAAACCCATATCAAAAATCAAGCATGCAACACTTTTAAAATCAAATATAATAATAATAACACCATACCACTACCTTAAAAATGGATCAAACACTTGTTCTTCATCAAAATCTTTAAAAGAATAAGAAGTTCTTGCATGTGGGATTTTCTTAGATCAAAATGATCACAAGAAGATTATAAGGATGGGTCTTTTGTTAGATTTTCTTGAATCAAGCTCAAAATCAAAATATGAGGGTGTTTTGGGGTGGCAGATGTCACGGCCAAGAGAGAGAAACAAAGAGAGAGAGAGAGAGAACACATTTTTTTGTGTGTGTTTTATGTGTAAGAAATGAGAAAGAAATTTCTTTTATATGGTGGGTGGAGATTTGTTTGCAATTTGTGCATTCTTGTGGACCAAAGTGTAAATATTAGTTAAAAAGCGGGAAATGACTTCTAGTCAATTTTATAAATATTTACAAGAGTCGGGTTTCGTCCCGGGTTCATAAAAATATAAATCTCATTTGTTAAATCGATCATTTTAAAAATTAAACGCATACAAAACGAAATAATAAAGTTCGACTCGACTTAATACGTAATGAAATAAAAATTTCAAAAATATCAAATATCGAAATAATCGATATCAAAATATAATATTTGGGCATCCATTGGCATCGCGATCACTATTAGTACTCTTCAATCATCACAACAATTAATTATAGTCACACATTATCGGTTTCAACTAAAACCGTCAAATATAATAATACTCATCATTACTTAGAAATTAAAAATCCGTTATATAATTAGGATAAAATAATGACGTCAAGTTCGGGTTATTACACCCTAACTTCCCTATCAAATTAATCGAAGCTATTTCTGTAGGAATTCTAGCTATTCTAGATCTAAACCAAGTTGTGGATGTTCATAATTCCAACAAAATGGTTGATATTCGTAGAAATGTTGATATTAGTTGATTGTGATATTGAAGATGAATTGGCAAGATTAAATCTGATATCGATGTCATGACGATCTTTCCTTATAGAGTGGAGTTTGACAAAACCTTACCACCTAGAAAGGTGTCATCGGATTCGGTGTCACCTAATTCTTCAATTTGAAATCGAAAAGGTGAATGTTGCACTTAAGGCTGTCATTGGAACCATTACCCAAAAGCCTCATGCCACTATTATCTTTCCGAGAAGTCTAATTGAACGTGTGAATCATTTCATACTAGTGACTCATTTGATAACTATTGTTGTAAGAGCTCTAGGATTGGAAATTAAGTGTTGTTCATATCAAGCTTTTATTTCCCTTTCAAGGTCTAAGAATAAGGTTGAAAGAATTAGAGAATGAGGTAGGATGTCGCATTGAGTATAAGTTGATTAAAACTTGAATAAAGTAAAATTTAACTCTTATGGAATATGAGATTGTTAAGAGGAAGTCGTTGAGTCTTGTGATTAAATTATAAGGTTTTAAATGATTGTTGGTTTGTGTTAAGGGTTGTTCCTAGACCATTGTCCAATGACGAGGATGCCCAGTGTCCAAGAAATAAATTGAAGAAATCTTCTTCTAAATTGGGACCGATGGATCTTCCGGGACAGGTGGAACACCTAATGACTCTTGTAGATTAGTATTCATTGTGGTATCTTTTAAAATCCCTAACTTAACTGAGACATCAGTTGGTAGGATGAGTCCTTGGAATTGTATGACATGGCGACACGTAATGTGTTACGGTACAATTTTGACTTGTTTGTGATTAATGAAAATACTACATTTGATTGCTAAATCCTACATGTATCGATGTATTCTATCTTTTCTTGCTTCTTCCTAATGTTCGCATTGGTGATGCAGCCATTAAACAAGTACTCATTTCGGATAGAGTTATGTTGTAGATTCTTCTCTTTATATTCCTGAGTGCCATCGAGGTCACGAACCTCACGATTATTTGGATAAGCTCATTTCCTATCATATTCTAGTTAGTTCTCGGTGAACAACTCTTCATCACTCCTTTTGCAGATCACTCATTGTTTTTATAAGTTAAAACAGTATCCCTTGATAAAAATTTAATTTTCATCACCATATGGATTATTTAAAGTGAGACTTATAAATAATCGTTATCGAAATCAAGTTGTTTATGAAACACCTTGGAAAAATTTAATTGCTTCCATAACAAAGAACATCTCTGTATATTCATTTGATTTTTATTTCATGATTAAGCATGAATATATATATTTTAAACATGATGACAAAGTTTTGACGAACTGAGTATTGCATCGTCAATCCTAAATTTGTATATAGTTGCACGTCTACGTACAATTTGGAAGGGACCATGCAAGGCTGATTAGTAGTCACCATGAAATTATTACTAAACACTAAATTTCTTTTTGTAATTGCGAAAGATTAAATTTCTATGAGATCTACAAGAAGTGCAAAATAAGGACATATTGATAGGGACACCTACGTATGTGCCCATACCATTTATTTTTCCGAATCGAATTTACTCATCAGTGGATATTGTCTTATTTGACAATTGATATCCCCTTCTCGTCTAATTCTCTCATGGCAAGATTCTTTGGAAACTTTACTAATTATCGAGTGTTGATACCCGACTGGGTGTATCGACGTTCCTATCATTTCTTTTGATAAGGCTCCATTTGAATGACATGGGTATCGATCCGAGGTGCTTTCGAATGCGTACTCAATTCATGAAAACATGGGATATATTCATATTCGTTAATGTTTTCGTCTGTATCTGATTTGACATTCTCTCGTGTAGATTATTCGTTGACCTTACTATTTTAATGTTAGCTATGTCTCTAGATATCCTTGGATTTGTGAAGGATTATGAGTTATTATTAGTCTTTTGAGAAGTTCACATCTTATCAACGGTAATGAAACTGGAAAGTTGGTAGTGCCAGTAGAATGGATTGATTGATTATGACATAATGTCATTGTATTAATTGATGAGAACCCGAGTAGAATTCCCCTAAAAGATAAGATGTTGATTATCAAAGGTGATCTAAATAATTCCCGATGGGTGACTGTATCCTGCATTTAGGCTTGAAATTATACCATGAATGGTTGTGAACTAGTCATAGATATTGTAATCTTGAAAGAACCTAAAGTAAATTTATTAAAAGATGTTCCTGTTATTTGAAACCTTATGAGGTATTTGCTGATGAATTACCTAGACTTTCGCCATTAAGGCAAGTTGAATTTGGTACTGATTATATTCCCGGTGCTGCACCTGTGGCGTGTGCACCCTACTTCAGCACCATCTGAATCCAAAGAGTTACCGTGCAACTAAGAGAGTTGTCAGAAAAGCTTTTATTCTACCGAGCTCGTCATCATGGAGAGCTATGGTTTTATTATTCCTTATATTTGTTGATTACCATGAACTAGGTAAATTGACGATCAAAATCTATATCCATTACCCAAGATGGAAGATTTGTTCGATCATTTACAAGGTTCTAGCGTATATTCAAAAATTTGATCTACGACATGGTTATCATCAAATTCGCGTCCGCGAAAAAGATTATCTGTTCCAATCACTACATCCAGAACTCGTAATGAACATTATGAGTTTCATGTTATGTCGTTGGGATTGACCAATGCACATGTAGCATCCATAGATTTGGTGAATCACGTGTGTAGGCTGTAATTTGATAAATTCATGCTTGTGATCATTAAGGACCATCTGTTTGTTTCTAAGAATAAGAAGGAGTTAGTAATCAATTGTAGACTGCCCTGAGTTGGCCGAGCAGTGAAAACCTGTGCCTTTAGTATTTATTCGGTGATTTAAGGCTTGATCCTTTTTACATTATTCGACCGTGTGATTAATGGTAATGGAATCCATATTGACTCTTCAAAGATTAGAGCCATTAAGGCTTTTGGGATATACCAAAAAGATAGTGCAAAATGATTTGACAGATATTTTATCAAAGGACTATTAAGGAAATTATTCCCTCATACTAAGATCATTTAACTAAACTCCCTTAGGAGTAGATGTTTGTGTATACCTCAAGACAACCTAAGAGGGATTTAGGAAACCATTTAAACCATGACTTGGAATTTGAAACGACAATTTTTGCTTTTCAACTAAGAAAGTTTTGACCGAAGTATAAACAAAGATTTTTCGAACATTTACGGATCTTATTAATTATTTTCGATAAATCAACAAAGATCGTGTTAACTAAATTCAAATTTATTTTGAACATTTTTCTATAATTGGACGAACTAGGAAATTTAAAAATTTTACGTTTACGTTTCATAGAATTTAATAATTATTATTTAATTACTTGTAATATTATCGACGCTTTAGACGTCGGATTGAGCAAAACTAATAACGATAATAGTTGAGAAGAAACTAAAACTTTGAAAATATGAATAAAGAATTTCTGAGTGATTATGAACATGATATTTATTTCATCGGGGAAGGTGAATGTAGTTGTTGACATATTATGTAGAAAGAATAAAGAACCAATTAGGATGTAATCCTTAGTAATGACCGTGCAGAATAATTTGCCCGATCAATTTAGAAACAACTGATGCTTGTAAAAAGGATAATATAAATAATAAAGAGTTTCGCGGCTAATGTGAACCATTAGAAATGAGAGCCGATGGCGTTAAATGTTTAAAGGGCCGCTTGTGGTTGCCTAACTATGGAGGATTTTGAGATTTAGTCATGTTGGAATCTCATAAGTTTAAGTATTCTATTCATGCCATTTATGATTAAATGTATCTTATCTGAAGAAGTTGTACTGATGGCCAAATATGAAAGCAGACATCGCAACATATGTTGGAAAATGTCTAACTTTTACGAAGGCTGAGGCTGAACGCCAAAATCCATAAGGATTGCTTCTGCAGCTTATAATTCTTGTTTGGAAGTGAGATAGAACCACCATGGATTCTTATTATAAATCTTCCAAGGTCATTATCTGGATTTGATTCGATTTGGGTCATCATCGACAGACTGACCAAATCTGCTAATATCATTCCCGTTAATGATAGATTCTCGATGGAGAAGTTGACTCTTTTGTATTTTAAAGGAGTTGTGTAAGCATGGTGTGCCTGTCGATCATCTCTATAAAGATCCTCGCTTAGCATTTAATTTCTAGAGATTTCCTTAAGAATCATTGGGAACGAAACTTGATGAGAGTACTGTTTACCACCCCAATCCAAGGGACAAGGTAAAGTAACGATACAAACACTAGAATTCTTGTTTTATGTTTAAATAATTTACCTTTGGTAATGAACGGGATAATCGTTTTCCTTTGGAGAGATTATCATTGATAATTATCGTATTAGGATCGAGATCGAATCTTGTGAGGATCTAAATATAAGAACACCTGTAGGTAGGAGTTGGGATAAAGATACCCGACATACACCCATTGTGAGTTGGACATGTCTTTTAGGTTTAAGGTTGCCTATGATAACAAACCTAACCCTACAAAATACACCCATTGTGAGATGTAGATCTTGAAGTGCAGGATGGGTAGCAAAGTTATGATGAAAATTTTCGCCGTGGAAAAGTAAATTGATGATCTGAAGGATCATGGGAAATAATTCCCTGTTGTATGGGACCATTGAGATGATGTAAAGATATGGACCGAGAGGCATATAAGCTGGATCTACCCTAGGACTTCAAGGGCTGCATAAATTATGTTCGTATATCGAACTTGATAAAATATTTATCAAGTGAAAATCTGATTGTTTCTTAATTAAGTTTGGATTGACGAAAAGTTGCATTCATCAAAAACCCGTGAACATAATGGATAGATAAAGTAAGTCAACTTATGCCTGATCGTATTCCCGTAGTTATGTTTGATGAAACTCGCGTATTGTAATGAATTACACCTGAGAGAAAAGACCGAATGTAGAGGAAATACCCACATGTCTCTAACTCTATAAGAAGCAGTAGTAAGATAAATTGATCTTTGAGGACAAAGATCCTCTTTAGGGGTCACTGCTGTGACAATCCGTCAATTTAAGGTCGTTATTTTATTCTCAAGTACTATTTAAAATCATTATTTTATTGTTATATTATGAACTCACTCACTTTTGGGAAGAAATTTGGGTTTACGTCCTAAAGTAGCATCGACTACGTCTAAACCGGAGAACTCTACGTTACGTGCTTACGTTTACATACACCGTTTTTGTGACAGTCCAACATTTCAGGAAATAAATTTATTCTCGAATATTATTTTGGAATTTTAATTTGTGTTGGTTCATAAACTCACAAATTTACGAGAAGAGATTAGGACTTACATGCATAATTTAGCGTCTTTAATGATTAAACCGGAAACCCTAGGTTTACGTATTTACGCTTTTGTGCTCCGTTTTTTATGAAAGAATTTTTATTAGATTCGTTTTGTGCCGTTGATTCATAATTTATAAAAACCTTTTTCGTAAAACGACCCGAGGGCACGCAAATCGAGGAAACTAGAATCGAGGAGTACCCGTAAATTAGTGGAGATGAGACAAGTTTACACTCGCCTCACCCCTACTATGGGCGGCCAAGGCTTATCCAACACACCACTTTTGGTGGCAAGCTAACAAAGATACAAAGGACACTTGTCCTTAATATCCAACCAAAACCACAAACCACAAAACTAGCTAACTCATACCATTTGCATACATGCAAACTAGAAACTCACACACAAAACTCTCTATAGCCCTCCCCTTTTGCGTCCTATTTACCATCACCAAACACCACCATTGATCAAATTTCTACCATAAATCTTATGAATAACTTACATAAGATGATAACCCATTGAAGACATGGTGATTTGAGGTGATTCTAACATCTAAAAAGAAGTTTCCAAAGGAGTTTAGGGCTGATTTCTTGAAGGTGTCTTCATATTCTTGGTAATCTTGAAGGTGGTCTTGATATTTCATAAGATTGGTTACCAAAACCAAGCCTTGTTCATCCAAAATCTCAACCTTTTCATCACTTTGGTGGTATAGAGATTGTTTCTTCCTATCATCTTGTTATTTTGTAAAAGTAATCATGTGTTTTCTTCTTAGATGTATATGTATATGATGATGAATGCTGATCAAAGTATTATGTGGGGATTTTGTGTTAATATATTGGGTTAAAAATATTAAAATCTACAAGTTAAAATGTTAAAATCTTGATTAGATTTATAGGCGGTATAAAACAGTAAGTATCAATATGAACACTTGGTTAAATAGCTTATATTATTGAATATACAAATAGATATATGATTTTTACATATGTGGTGAGTTGGCCACTCAATGGAATCATTAAAATGAGCAAGATATGATCAAAATACTATTGAGGTACAAATCTGTATAGTCTGTTTTGGACGAATTATTAGGAATACTTAGAGGATGATTGAGCAGTAGCTATGAGAGCTATTTGTAGCACATATCATGTAGTTTTTGCTGCTCAAATTTGAGTTCTATCTCCTTGTAGAACTCAAGATATGTCAAAAATGATGGAATGGACTTTGATAATCAGATTTGTAAATAAAACTATATAATATAAATTGAGCACTCAAGTAATATTATTGTAAAATAAATCTATAAAACCCACTAACTAATAATAATATTTATAAAATGAGTTGTATACTATGATAAATAAGTATGGCATTTTTATAAAAGTAAAGACTCAAATGTTTTCTAAAGTTATAAAACTATATATAAGTTTTACGTCTGTTCGGCTAAAACCGAAAGATTAACGTTTTCGCTAAATAAAAGTTAGACGGTTGGACCCGTCTAATGTAGCACTTTGGTAACTCATATACTGATATGTAAACATATTTGACAAGTAAAAATTGATAAAATCTGAGCTTTATAACTTATGGACCATAATGGGCCATAGTAGCCTTATTGGACCACTAGCCCAACTAGTTTGGCTAAACACTAATGGACTTACTCATGGGCTTAACCCACTTGGGCCCAACATATGAGTATAGGACTGGTATTAAAAGTATAAATGGACTAATATAATGAATTGAACTCTTAATGGGCTTATTAGACCTTAATATGTAATTGGGTTGAAACTAGTATAACTAGTCTAAATTGACTAACACATAACAACT
Source organism: Glebionis coronaria (assembly GCA_025667525.1). Lineage (NCBI taxonomy): Eukaryota > Viridiplantae > Streptophyta > Magnoliopsida > Asterales > Asteraceae > Glebionis > Glebionis coronaria. Next base: position 264,116 of record JANFOE010000919.1, read on the forward strand.
ATAATGTTGTATGAAGAGATAAAATCCCACTTGATCATCATCATACTTATGATATCATCATATATACATAACCATTATTTTTATAAATTCATTGGACAAGAGTCTAAGACCGAGTACTATTTGTCTAGGTTTCTGTGATTGAAGCACGTATCGTACATCCAAAACGCCGAGAGCCCGCCTTCCCCAATAAATGTGAGTTTATAGCCTCGCACTCTTTTAAATGTTTTATGAAGTGTTTTATAAACCCGAGAGGGAGATGTTAGTTTTACTAAAAATAGGACACTAGTTGTCCCGATTGTATGCTTATTGATATGGTCCCGAATGATTATATGACCCGATGAATGAAATGAAATGGGTTATTATTAGTTAGGTTATGTCACTAAAAGTCCCATTAGCATGAATTGTGAACTACCTGGATTTGGTAGACGCTTATGCATATAATAGTACTATTTGGGGAAGATCACCCCAGTTCGTGCCTTGACGGTTGATCCCCGTTGTGCCACATTGATTGGTAAGCGAATTTATGTATGACAAGATTTATATAAGTGTGATTATTGTGATGACACGCTGTTTTAGATGGGCAAAGGAATTACGGGTTAGCTATCCGTTGTTTGTTATAGTAAGGTAGCAATGTCATGCGGCTTATAATAATCCAATAACGAAAATACCGATATACGCATTGAATTATAATATATTGCCTCACTAGCAATACGGGGTCTTATTACTGATATTATGTTCGTGTTTTGGTTTTACATAACCATTTTCATATAACGGTTTTTATTTAACTCTATACAACGTTCTAAAACGTATTGTATGATATTTTTGCGACAATGGTTCGTATAATAGTTTTGAAGGCAAAAGCCTATATTATGATTTACGGCAAAG